>APFE030040455.1:47825-58229 GCA_000404065.3 Pinus taeda | reverse complement strand
ACCCGAAAAATTGCTAAAAATAGTAAACTGTGCTACAATTTAGGAAACTGAAAAGACTGAAAGAGACAGTTGTGGGGGTCCAAATGGGATAGGTGGGTGGCCACCAACATCCACTTGGATCACATGGATTCTTTACGATAATCTTCTCAAACCTGCAAGATATTTTCATAGTAATGCAGGTTTATTTATGAGGTACTGGGAGGAATGCTACAACCCGGACAGAGAGAAATTCCTAGCAGCGCTCGTATGGGTCAGACTATTTGGATTACCCATGGATTTTTGGGACCCAGATATCCTAGAAGGAATAGGGAACACCATAGGTAGCTTTGTTAAAATAGCAAAATCAACTAAGAAAGGAAGATATACATCCTATGCAAGAATCTGCGTGTATATGAACATTGCGAACCCCATACCAGGAGCAGTATAACTAGAATACCACGAAGAGGTGTGGCAGCAGGCTCTGGACTATGAACACATACCTTTTAGATGTAGAAAATGTCATGAATATGGGCACCTCTACAAGGAATGCCCCTTAAATGCTGAGGAGGAAGAGAGAAAGACTAATCAATAGAGGAAAAACACAGAAGATAAGGAAGGGTTTCAAGAGATCAAAACCAGGAAAAGACCTGCAAAGGAAACCCCTAAGGAAGGAAGAAAAGAACAACCAGCTAAAGCAAATGAGGTGAACAGGTTTGAAATCCTGCAAGTAGAAGAAGAAGACGAAGAAACCCGAGTCATGGACAATCAAGAGGAAAAAGAACAAGAAGGCAGAATAAATCAAAAAACGAACAACACTGAACAGAAAGCCCAAAGAGAAACAGGGAACAAGGAAAGAAAAGAAAAGGAGGATAAACAGGAAAATGAAGTAATGGAAATAGATATTAGTAAAGGGGAACACCCAACAACAGAAGAAGAAATTCTGAGGAAACTACTGGACAAGTGGAGAAATATGGATGAGAGGTTTATCCCAGGAGAGGATAAAAAATTATACAAGGAAATCTTCCAAAAATATAAAGAAAAATATGAGCAAGGAACCACAGGCATGAATGAGCAATTAGGAATGCAACCTGAAAACAACCAAGAACAACAAAGTAAAGGAAGAGGAGAGAAAAAAAGAGGAAGAAAGAATCTCCAGGAGTTAATACAAGTAATGGGAGAAATTACTAGTTAATACAGGAAGAGTAGTACCGCTCTCAGTGGTCTTTCACCAAACCACCCCACATACTCAATGATAATCACATCCTAGAATATTAGGGAGCTTAACAGCAAGGGTAAGCAAAGGTACCTGGCAGAAAGGATTAAAAGAGAAAAAACCCAAATCATGTTGCTTCAAGAAACAAAAATAACGGGGGGGAATGGAGGAGATTCTTAAAAAAATCAAGCCCACTTATGAATGCATGACACTTGATGCAAAAGGGAATGCAAGGGTATAGCAATCTTGTGGAACTCTGCAGAAGTTATTACATACCACTAGATAGGAATGAAGAGGATCCTCTTAGGGAGATTCAGAATGATAGGACACAGAAACTGGTTTTTAGTATCGACGGTTTATGCGCCTCATATACTGGTGGAAAGAGAGGCCTTCCTAACACATCTACAATGGTTGGGAAACCTGCACATAGAAAAATTGTGGGTGATAGCGAGAGATTTCAATATGATCACTTCTATAAAGGAAAAGAAGGAAGGATTGCAATGGGAGGATGCAGACATGGAAAGATTTAGGGAAACCCAAGCAACCCTAAAAATAATTTATATAAACACCATTAATGGAAAATACACTTGGAATAACAGAAGAGGAGGCAGCAGGCAGATAGCCTCCAGATTAGATAGGTACCTAGCAATGGAACACTTTCTTGGGAAAGATATATTTTTATGAAGCAACTATCCTACCATGCCAAGGATCAGACAACTGGCTGATAAAACTAGAAATTACCATGAATAATCAAAACCATAACATACCATTCAGGTTTGAAGCCTTCTGGCTGTGAGACCCAACCCTCATAGAAAAATGGAGAACCGGTCGCAGAGCAGTGAAGAGGAAATAAAAGGAAAGAACAAGATGCACACACTTCAATTAAGATTAAAGGAGTTAAAAGGAAAAACTAAGAACTAGAATAGAGAAGAATTTGGTAACATTCAAAAGAACCAAGAAAAGATGCAAACAGATATGAAAAGGATATAACAAAAAATAATAGAAGAAGGGAAAACAGAGGAGCTAGCGCAGGAAGAAGGAGGGGTGTTAACCAGACTGGAGGAAAGAAGAAAACATGAGGAAATTCTATGGAGACAAAAGTCAAGAGTACAATGGTTCAAAGAGGGGGAAAGGAACACAAAATTCTTCCACAGAGCCATGCAGCAGCACAGGTAGCAAAACATAATTTTTTCCCTAAAAAATACCCAAGGCAACAAGGTAACTCAGAAAGAGGAAATGGAAAGACTATTGATACAACATTTCAAAGGCATGGTGACAGAGATGCAAAGAAATGGAGAAGAGGAGATAGCAAAAATAAGTCAATACATTCCTAAAAAGGTAAACAGGGATCAAAACATGGCCCTCCTAAGGGTAATCATTGAGAAAGAGGTAGAGGAGATAGTGAAGACAATGGCCAAGAACAAAGCCCCAGGCCCGAATGGATTTACAGCAGAGTTCTTCCAAGCAACCTGGAGCTTTATGAAGCAAGACATTGTAAATGCAATGGAAGAATCAAGATGTAATAAAAGAATGCACCCAACATGGAACACAACTTTCCTAGCATTAATACCAAAGGTAGAAAAATCTGATGAACCCCATGGCTTCAGACCAATAGCATTATGCGATGTAATTTATAAAATTCTAGCCACCATAATGGTAAAAAGATTACAACCAATAATTCCAGAACTGATAACAAAAGAACAAATAGGGTTTGTGAAAGGGAGACAGATAGTGGATGGTATCATAGTCGCTCAAGAGGCGATTCATTCACTGAAGAATTTGAGAAATAAAGGAATGATGATCAAACTCGACTTAGCAAAAGCTTACAACAAACTCAGCTGGGAATACCTCCAGAGAATCCTAAAAGCATACGGTTTTGATGACGGAGGGACAAAACAAATAATTTCAATGATATCCACTCCAAGCATGTCCATACTACTGAATGGAACACCAACATAAACCTTTAAGCTGTCCCGCGAGCTCAGACATGGAGACCCACTGTCACCGTTCTTGTTCATAATAGTAGTGGATGGTTTGGGCAGATTAATAAAAGAAAGAGTAAGCAGTGGAGAAATTAAAGGTCTGAGATTATGGGGGGAAGAATTAACCATTACACATCAACAATTTGTAGATGATGTAATGATGTACAATCAAGCGAATCTTAAGGAAGCAAAGAAACTAGTGGAAATCCTTGAAGAATTTACAAACGCATCAGGAACAAAGATAAACAAGGATAAAACAGAAATATTCTTCTTTAATACCCCAATGTTGGCTCAAGCATTCTTAGCCAGAACAATGGGGTTCATAATTGGAAAGTTCCCTACCAAATATCTAGGAGTACAGCTGAGTGACAAGCAGAACAGAATAGAGAATTGGAAAGGCTTGATAGGAAACATTCAAAAAAGAATGGATAATTGGACGTTTAGAATGCTAAATATACCGAGTCACCTCATCCTCCTGAAGTCAGTCCTCCAAGCTATGCCAATATATCAAATGGCCAGCCAAGTGATCCCTAAAACTATATGTTAGAAAATGGTGGAAATTTTCAAAAAAATTCTATGGCAAGGAACAAGCAAAAAAAAAAGTGGGCTTTGCTCTCATGGACATGGCTAAGAAAATCTGTCACATAAGGGGGTTTAGGTTTGAGAAACCCTTACATATTAAACCAAGTCATGGGTGCAAAATTATGGTGGAGGTGGATTCAAGGAGGGGAAGATCTATGGAAAACGTTATGGGAAAAGAAATACGAGATGGCAAGGTCATCTGAAGGCAAACTCTGAAACCAATCAGAAAAGAAAGGCTCATCCATCTGGAACCTCGCAAGTTTAAATAGAGACCTGATAAGATAGATCAATTTCTGGGAAATTAGGGAGGGCGACAAAGCAAACTTTTGGCAGGAGGCGTGGCAGCAAAGAGGAACCCTCGTTCAGGAACCTCAACTCCAATACATTCAACAATACACCACTTAAATGGAGGAAGATGCAGTCAGAAATTACCGGTTACCGGAACAGGATGGTTATTGGAGAAAATGGAAAATGAAGAATGATTGGCACGAAGCACCAGAAACAGAACAATGGATAAATTACCAAAATGAAATGGAGACAAGGAAAATTGCATTCAAATAAGGACCAGATATAATAAGATGGGGAAAACGCATAAAAGGGATGTTTACGATCTCAGAAGGATATCATATTAAGGCTAGAAGAACCAGCAACCCAAACATCAAAAAATGGGATAGAATCTGGCAACTAAAAACCTGGCCAAAAGTGGCGCTATTTACCTAGATATTGCTGCACGGGCGTGCCTTAACCTAGGACCAACTAAGAAGGAAGGGGACGCATGGACCTTCGCGTTGTACCCTATGCTAGGACCAAGAAGAAACCATGGAGCATATGGAAAATTCCTGTAGCGTTAGCAACAACCTGTGGAAAAACCACCATCAGCTCTTTGAGATTAATGATAGGAACACAGGTAGCATAAGAACAACAATAGAGAAATGGAGCAACAAGCCATACCGCAACACAATATTGAACCGAGCCTGGAATCTGTCCATAGGATTCCTCCTGTGGAACCTATGGAAGGCAAGAAACTGGGTGATATTTAGGGAAGATGAAAAAGCCAAAGAGGAAATATGGAGCCAAACCATGAAAAACATAAGAGAAACAGTGATCCTCGAAAATTGGAATTAGGAAGACCAGAAGATGGAAGCAATAGAGACATGCATTATGAACCGCTTGCATCAAAGTAAATAACACAAACATGATAGGAAGGGAACACAAGGCAGGGAATGCAAGAGCCGAGGAATGCTATAGGAACCCACCACATGAATTCACCAAGCTAAACTTCGATGGTGCGACAAATGGCAACCTAGGGGAGGCTGGAATAAGAGGGATATTCAAAGATGATGAAGGGGAGATCAGATGGGTATATGCAATGGACTATGGAATTGCCACCAACAACGAGGCAAAATTCCATGCGCTGAACAGGGGATTAGCAATAGAAGTCAGGGAAGGATACCAAAGGCTGCAGATAGAAGGTGATTTGTTGTTAGTGATAGAAATAATTAAACAACTACGGCAGGGAGTACCAACAGAAAAACTGAGTAAAAGTTGGTGGACAACATGGATAGTAACAAAATAAGCCAGCAATTGAGGAAGGTAGCATACACCATATCGTCCCATGTGAAGAGGAAAGGAAACACTCCGACAGACCTCCTTGTGAACTCGAGATGCCGGAAAGGAGAGCAGCAACTGGATGTGAGCACGGAAGAGCTTCATCAGAAAGAGGAAATGGGACAATTGATTCAGGTAGTAGAACAAGACAGACGCCAAAGTGAGCATTTAGAGAATTTGCCCGGAGTTGACGGGAGCGAAGAAGGATAAGGGCCGATGCAAGTAGTATAGAGCAGGTCAAAAATGGAACAACATAGGACAGACGCAGGAGTTGAGTAGGATGACAGAAGGAGGTAGAGGAAGGATAGTCTCGGAGAGAATGGGGACAAATATGGAAATGAATGGAAGAGGAGAGGGCAAGACAACAAATCCAAGGATGGGTAGCAAACCAATGCCAAGTGGCAGAGCAGAGTCAGCGACCCAACGGCAAGAGCAGCCGGGAGAGGAAAGAAATAAATGAAGGATGGTGGACAGGACAGGTGGGAAGCATCCCAAGACAAGTGGGAAGGGAGGCGTGCCAAGGAAGGAGGGAAGGAAGGACAGTTGGTGATAAAAATTATGAAGGAGAAATGGCAAAGGGATAAAACCTAAGGAAAAGGAAACAGACACTTTGCATGCGGACGAGCAAGGAGAAAGGTGGCAGAAAGAAAGAGCAGACAGTAAGCGGGAGCAGAAGGTGGCAGCGAAGTGTAGGACAATAAAAGGGTATTTGATACTTCCTACCCCACTCTATGAAGAAGTAACCAGTCTGAAACATAGAGTAGGAATGAAGAATGTTATGCAGATCTGAGTTGATAATAGTAATTATTATAGAAATCATAGAGATAAGAAAGAATTTTACATGGAAGAGCCCCTGGGGACCAAGGCCGGAGGGAAAGATAAAAGTAAGGGTGAGGAGTGGGAGAGCAAGAGCTTGTAAAAACCAAATTTATAGGACCCCCACCATAGAATCGAAGTCCTAGTAAATCACAGTCCAAGAAGACTGCATGTCACGTTGAACAATGACAAAGGGGATGGGAAAATCAAAAACCCAGGGAGGAATGAGGGGCACCTCATGGTGAGCGGCGAAACTGTAATTAGCCGTAATCTGGCTAACTGCACTGAAAAAACCATAATTGGGAAAGGGGCCTGCAACCCAATTCAAGTGAGGAGCAAAATCTTGAGACAGACTAAGCACTCGATTCAGGAAGGGGATTTTAGCATGCATAGGGCAAGTCGGCATAAACAAGGGTACCCCAAAACCAAAAGAACCAGAGAGGCCATAGTTATGCCTAAAAGGGAAGGAAACCAAAGGGCGGAACCTCAGAGGGTGGGAAAATGCAGGAATGGAATCAAGAAGGGGGGGGGCAAAAATTCCCTGGATAAAAATGAAAACTTAATTGATAAGACTGATAATTAAGCTTATTCTGTGATAGCTCTCGCCCCAAAAAAGGGCACAACTACAAACCAGAACGAAAATCTATAGGCAAAAAGAGCTAAGGATCAAAAGAAAAGAAGAATGGCTCCCAGGCGCAACAAGAGGACAATTAAAAAAGAAGAAATCACCAGCAACGCAGGAAAGAAAAGGGAAAGGAAGTCTGATGGAGAGCAAATGAAGAAAATCATAGACTCCTACATGGAGGGCAATCCGAAGGAGGTCTGAGATTAAATTTGGAGCTGGGAGAGAGATTTAAGAAACAACCTCAGGTGCAGAGACTTACCCATGGAAGAATGGGAAGGAATGCTGCAGGACCCGAGGACATCAAACGACAGGCAATCGCTCTTCAAAAAGACCTTGCAACAATATTGGATCATGAAACATGTCATAGCTTCAGCCATGACTCTCCACCAAGAACACATGGAAGGAGAAGTTTTGGACAAGTAGGAAAGGAGCAAGGAGCCAGACCCAGTCCGAGCGGAAATACTGAAAGATCTTGTGACTATACAGATCCAAACCTACAAGAATAATCTTACACTGGGCCGGATTGAGCAGACTCTATTAGAGATAAAGTGGAAACTGTCACAGGGACACGAGCTTCCAAGCCCTGGGATGAAGGCGCCAGGTTCTGGTGCCAAGGCTTCAGTTCAGATAGCATCCTCTGATGAGGATTAGTCTTAGTTTAAAGTTTTTGTTTTGTCTTTGAACGTTTCTAGATGTAGAAAATAAGGAATTTTGTTATGTTCTATAAAGACAGTAGAGATACGCTCTCGAGAAGCAGGTGGTTTTTGATGAACTTATTCAAATTTTGGAGTGGGTATAATGCCGACCAGTGGTCACCTAGTTTCCTTCGGACAGGTGACTATCCAGAGGACATGGTTGTCAAAATTTCTTCTTAAAAAAGTAAATACAGAGAGCTCTACAATGTTTACAAAAAAAAAAAAACTAATTATACAAATATTAAAACTAATTATACAAAAAAATAAACTTTTTACATTTAATCTATTTAAATCTATCTATTCATTTGTTATTTCAATAGGATTAATTAGTTTTATTATTTACTATTACATACTAGGTTAAGTAAAATAAGAATTTAATTAAAATAAATAAATAAAAAGTAAAATTGAAATAATTAAAACTAAAAAATAATAAAAAAAAATTGAAAGGAAAAATATATGTAATTTAGTTTTTTTATTAGTCGACTTCTACTTGAATTTATTATCCATCAGGTATTTATCTATTTTGGTAGGTGGATTCTTCTCTCAATCTATTTTTGTCCTGATGATGGATCCCCTTTGGGGTTCGAAATGTCGACATAATGAACATATTATTGTGGATAATCCAAAGCATATTTTTCAAAGAGATTATTGAATTGCTAAAAAGTTGACCTCATCCTCTTGCAAAGTCAAAATGCGAATGCCTCATCAATTGACTGGAAATTTTATAGGTACCCTTCGTGGTCTGATCTCGAAAATAGAGAATGTAAAAAAAAAACCTATCATTTCCGTAATATGGAGGCAGCAAAAATTGTGGAAATGATAGGTTTGTTTTCAGTAAAGAATTTGGTAATATGAATAACAGTGTCTCAAATATAAGTGTTTCAAAACTATTGCCTAATAAGAAAGTTGTTAATCTCTCTTCCTTACTACTCACTCTCGAAGAAATTAATATTCTTAGCAAAGGCTTGGGGTTTGCAGTCTCTCCCAAGGACATTCCAATTGAAAGCATCATCTGCAGCATTGAGAATGGGACTCAAGGCCTTTCATTGGATGACAAAGAAGTATTAAGACAAGAGTTCTCCCTTATTATGATGAAATCTAAGCGGCGAAAGAGTAATTTAAATAAAGAAGGGAAGGTTGCTCTTAGATCACTTTGTAATAATGATAAAATAATGGTGCTTAAGGTTGATAAAGGAGGGGAAACTATTGTTTTAGATAAGGACGATTACATTCATAAAATGAATGAGCATCTAAATTATGGTAGTTATAGAAGAATTAACTCCAACTCCATTCCTAAGGTTATAAAACAGGTCAAGAAAGCTATCATGGGATCAAACCTTGATGATAAAATGAAAAAGAGGCTAATTCCTTCCTATGACGTTATACCTCGAATTTATGGATTACCAAAAATTCATAAAGAAGGGGTCCCTCTTAGACCAATAGTCAACAACATTGGTTCCCCGACTTATGAATTAGCTAAATATGTGGCTAAGATCCTGAAGCCTCTGGTTGGAAACACATACTCTTTTATAAAGGACTCCAATGATTTTGTGAAACTTATCAAGAATGAGAGCGTTGATAAGGATGATATTTTGGTGAGTTTTGATGTGGTTTCTTTGTTTACAAAGATTCCTCTAGATGAATTTGTTCATGTTATAAAAGAATTCACTGGTCCAGAAACAACAAAACTTGTGGAAATTTGTTTACATTCCATTTTTTTTCATTTTTCAAGACAATTATTATGAACATATATCGAGAGACGCCATGGGATCCCCGCTTTCACCTATTGTCGCCAACTTATACATGGAGTACTTTGAAAGAAAAGCCCTTGACTCATACCCTTTGAAACCGACACGGTGGAAAAGATTTGTTGATGACACACACTTAAAATGGACTCATGGCAAGGCTGAGCTTGAGAAGTTTTTTAATCATATTAACTCTATATCATCCAAAATCAAATTTACTATGGAGCTTGAAGGAAATGGTAAAATTCCTTTTCTAGATGTCCTGATTAATAGAAAGAAGGATGGTACTTTGGGATACCAGGTCATTAGGAAGAAAACACATACTAAAAGCTATCTACATGCTGATTCATAACATCATCCATCCCACAAATTTGGTGTCTTAAGCACTCTTGCGGTTAGGGCTCTTAGAATTTCTGACTCTAATCACCTAAATGATGAAATTAAACACTTAACCTCTGTTTTTAAAGGATATGGGATACCAGGAGTCTAATATTAATAAAGCTATAAAAGGAGCTCAAGAAAAGGTCCTCTCCAAGGGTCCTTGAGAAAACTACGGGAAAGAAAATTGTGGGAAAATGTACCTCCCATTCATTCAAGGGGTTACAAATAAAATCGCTAATATTTTAACAAATAAGGACATAGACACTCAGTTTACAACATGTGGAACGATTAGACAGAAAATGAGGTCAGTTAAGGATAACAAAGATCATCAACAACTTAAGAGTGTGTATAAGATTGATTGTTCATGCGGCAAGAGTTATATTGGGGAGACAGGACGATCTTTGAAAACAAGACTTAAAGAGCACGGAGCTGATATTAAGAATGAGAGATCTCATACATCGGCTCTTGCGGAACACTTGTCCAAAACCAAGCATCATGTGTGTTTGGAGGACCCCAGAATTATTGCAAGGGAAGATCATTATCAAAAGAGGAAAATCGGAGAGGCTATCGAAATTATGAAGTTTCCTCATAATCTCAACAAGGAAAATGGAAATGAGATTAGTGGAAACTGGCTTCCCCTGATTAGGCATATCAATCCCTCAAGATCTTTTGAGGTGTAGTATCACTAGTATCTTCCTTCCCCTTAATTTATAGCATCTATCTTAGTGAAAAAACAAAATTAGGAATCAATAATTATTTATTTGACATAATAACCATT
>APFE030040455.1:30793-47218 GCA_000404065.3 Pinus taeda | reverse complement strand
ATAAATTAAAAATTAAATTGAAATAATCAAAACTAGAAAATAATAAAAAATTGAAAAGAAAAATATATGTAGTTTGGTTTTTTGAATTAGTAGACTTTTACTTGAATTTATCATCCATTAAGTATTTATCTGTTTTGGTCCGTGAATTCTTCTTTCAATCTATTTTCTGTCTTAACAATAAATCTAAAGTTTGAAACATCGACATAATGAACATATTACTATCAATAATCAGCAACATGTTTTTCAAAAAAATTAGCGAATTGCTTAAAAAAAAAATTGACCTCATCCTCTTGCGAAGTCAAAATGCCAATGCCTCATCAATCGACTGGAAATTTTATAGGTACCCTTCGTGGTCTGATCTCGAAAACAGAGAATGTCAAAATTCTTAGGACTCTAACTTCTGCTGGTCGTCACAAAAAGAAAACAAAATACATGATCTTTATCAACGAAAGAAGAAATGGTCTTCACGAGCATTCCTTAAACATTCACTCACTCAAAGTGAAATTGTTAAAGTGTAGATTTTTACCTCTTTTTTTGTTTGAGAAAGCAATTTATCCACTTCACATCTCAAATTACTAGTTAAGATGATTTATCTATTAGCCATTATTAATTTAGCATTAACCAATGTAAATTATAATTATTTATGCAATTTTTCCTTGAGCGTAATTTCTAACTTGAGTCGGATTAATTTAGCATTGACCAATGTAAATTATAATTCTTTATGTGAGTTTTCTTAGAGCATAATTTCTAACTTGAGTTAGAGGGGCTAAGGTGACGTGCAAAACAAAATTATAATATAACAATGAATCTATTGATCATTTATTTGTTTTTTGCCCTTTTTGTCAAGATTGTTTGGAAAGAGGCTTTGTTTGTCCTAAAAATAAAAAGCTTGTTGGTTTTGGAACTTTGTTGAAGAAAGTATGTGGCTTTGGGTTCAAAGATTTAGTTTGCCCTCTTTTAAATTTATCCCAATGTTTGTGATGTGGGGCATTTGGTTAGGGAGAAACATAGTTCTCTTTCATAATGATGTTGTATGCTCAACAATAATTGTACATAATTCTAGAGTTGTCTTTGTGGAACACATCAAACCCTTGAAATCCACAAAGATAAGAATTATAAGGGAGGTCGTGTTATCTAAAGGAAAATGTATGAGGTTTCTTCCATGGTGAGAGAATTGTGGGTTTGGTATTGTCGTCAGGGTATTTTTTAAGGATTTACTATTTTTCCTATATATAGTATTGTAGGTGACTATTCTAGTTTGAAAATTCATACGTATAGAATGTAGGCAAATATTAAAAAAAAACATATAATTTACTATAAAAAATTGGTAAAATTTTATTGTATATCATTCTATATATATATATATATAGGCAATTTTTTAATGAAATTGGGAATATTTTTTCAGGAAAAAAAATCTAAAAAAATAGCCTATTTGTAAATTTCCACCCCTAAAATTTTCCATAATTGTCATTCTATTTTCTCATAATGTGGTTCTGAAATATAAATTGGGCATTTTTTGGTGAAGATTTTTAAACTGATTTTCCAAAACCTATGTAAATTTTTCATGATCCATGGAAATCTTGATTATTTTCTTTAAAAGAAAAACGAAGAATAGCAAGTGAAGAAGAGTAAAAATGTGCAATAAATTTTTAATTTATTGGAATTAAACAAAGGCAAAAAAACTAATAATGTAGTTAAAATAAAGACCAAAAGAAAAAGATTATATTATGTTTGTGCTTTTTTTTTTGCGTTAATTGTGTTCAAAGTTTGTTTGGAATTTGTTGTAATTACAAAGTTAAATTAATGTAATTTATACAATTTGAATGTCTCAATTAAAAATTTTAAGTTAACAAATCAATTTATGTATTCAAAAAAATAATTTAAATCACAAAAAATTACAATCTAAAGTAAATATGTATAATCTCAATGCTCCAAAGATTTAAAAAATAAATAAAATTAATTTATACATTAAATAATTAACTTAAATAATAAAAAATTACAATCTAAAATAATTGAAAATGGATTAAAAAATATATCCTCCCAAAACACATGTGACACATCAATTCAATACATATCTATAAAAAAAAATTACAATTATACATAATATAACTATTGTAACAACTATACATTAAATTTCCTTCTTTTGACCATGTACATGTCTATAACTTTTCTCACTGTAAAGAAATGTTTCTTCTTTTGATTATATTTTCATCAAGGGACCTACCCTGTGTGTATAATATGAATCATGATAAATACATATCCTTGTTTTTGTAAATTTCACTCATAATTACTAGCTTAGATCCATCTTAATCCTGGATCTATCAAGCTCTCAAAGGGATCAAATACCTTGAGATGCAAACCTCTTTTAAAGTGAAAAGAGTTTTGATCCCCCTTGGCTCTTGATAGATCCGGTGTTAAGATGGATCTAAACTAGTTTCTATATACACATACCATATCTAGGTTAGATCCATCTCTCCCTCTCTCTCGCATCTCTCTAAAGTCCTCTCGCGCTTCCTTACTCTCTTTACCTTTCTCTCCCCCATCTCTCTCTCCAACCCACCTCTCCCTCTCTACCCTCCAGCTCAGTTACTATCTCCTTCCCTAGGCTAGATCCATCTCTCCCTCTCTACTCTCTTCCCTCTCCCTCTCATCTCTCTTAAGTCCTCTCTCTCTTCCTTACTCTCTTTTCCTTTCTCTCCCTTATCTCTCTCTCTGACCCACCTCTCTCTCTACCCTCCAGCTCTGTTACTATCTCCTCCTCTCTCTCCACCTCCATCTTTGTGTCCCCCTCTCTCTCTTCCCTTTCTCTCCCTCTCTCTCACCTCTCCTCTTTATCTTCCCTCCTATCCTCTTTCCCTCTCTACCTTGTCACTCTATCTCTTTCTACCTTTATCTCTCTATGTCTTTGTTCTTCCCTCCCTTTGCCCTCCTCCACTCCATCTTTTTCTCCCTCCTATTCTTTCTCTTACACCACCCACTTTCTCTCCTCTACCCATCACTCTCTCTCCTCTGCCCATCACTTTCTCTCTCTTAGCCCTCTAGCTTCATCTCTCTCTCTCTCTCTCTCTCTCTCTCTCTCTCTCTCTCTCTCTCGTTTTCCCTCTATTGGCCCATGGTATTGTAACAAAACCTATTTACAAGTTAAGAATATCCATGGTAAAGTCGGGCCGGATATCCATGGTTAAGAAACTTGTTATATTGTAGGTTTAGTGTAAGTATTAAGTTTTTATGTGCTTATTAATTAAATTTAAACATTATAAAGCCATGTGGAGAATTGAATTATATATTTTGTCGTAATTTATGGATATCGTTACAATATTCAAGCATGATTTTTAGATATTTGTGTAGTGATTTTTTATTATTAAGATTTGTAGGAAAACTATCCAAAAACAAAATACTTGAAAATAACTTATACTCAAGTATCTACCATCAATTAATTCCCACCATAATTTAAGCAAGTCTTTGCATAAAAAATGGATAGGAATAAGGTGTAAATAGTAGACTTACAGGAGTTACTTCACACCATTATTTAGAAGTTACTTATGTAGAAGTGAAATTATAAATGTGTAGAGTTTTACTACCCATCAAAATTTATGGGTCTTTTTTTGCTTGAGGGAGCAATTTACTTATCTACTTCACATATCAATTTACTAGTTGCTACCAAAGCAAGACTATAAGTTGATTTATCTATCAACCATTATTAATTCAACATTGGCCAATGTAAATTATAATTATTTATGCAATTTTTCCTAGAGCATAATATCTAACTTGAGTTGGATTAATTTAGCATTGACCAATGTAACTTATAATTGTTTATGCAATTTTTCCTATAGCATAATTTCTAACTTGAGTTGGAGGGGACGTGCAAAACAAAATTATAATATAACAATGAATCTAAATTATAATATAACAATGAATCTATTTACCATTTATTTGTTTTTTGCCGTGTTTGTGAAGATTGATTGGAAAGAGGTTTTGTTTGTCCTAAAAATAAAAAACTTGCTCGTTTGGGAACTTTGTTGAAGAAAGTATGTGGTTTTGGGTTCAGAGATTTACTTTGTCCTTTAAATTTATCCCAATGTTTGTGATGTGGGGCATTTGGTTAGGGAGAAACAAAGTTCTCTTTCATAATGATGTTGTATGCTCAACAATAATTGCACATAACTCTAGAGTTGTCTCTATGTAACACATCAAACCTTTGAAATCCACAAAGATAAGAATTATAAGGAAATCAATGTTATCTAAAGGAAATATAAGTTGGACATTGGACATGGTGAAGATTTTTAAATTGATTGATGATTTCAAAATATTAGTGTATTGGTTGAATGGAAAGGTGGAATGATCTTCAAACATTTCACTATTACAGGGAGCATAATGTTTTAGTAGATCTACTCTCGAAGGAAGCTTTACTTTTGGATGTTGGCATTTGTTCATGTTAAAGAGTTCTCCAATATTGTTTTTTAGTGAATATTTGCTTTTAATATTTCTTTTTTAGTGACAAGTTAGTCTTTCTTCTTTATGTATGACTATTACAAATACTAAAATAAAATTTGTTATAAAATCAAGTGAGCTACTATGCAACTAAAAAATATATATATTTTTATTTCTATTTTAAAAACTTCAAAAATATATTTATTTATTTTTATTTTGAAAAATACACACAAAGGCACACACTAAAAAACACACACACATTGCGATTTCAAATTGTTAAATTCAATATTATAATATTTTTATTTCTAATTGATTATAATTCATTGAAAATAATTATTTATTTATAAATATATTTTTATTTATCTTATCTTATATATTGTAAAATAAACAAAAAAATTATTAGTTATAATTTGTTATATTGTAGGCTCATAGTAAGTATTAAGTTTTTATGTGTTTATTAATTAAATTTAAACAATATAATGCCATGTAGATACTTGGCTTATATATTTTATGCCATATTTTATGGACATGGTTATTCATGCATGATTTTTAGATATTTATGTTGTGATTTTTTATTCTTAAGCTTTGTAGAAAAACTCAAAAAATAAAATACTTGAAAATAACTTATACTCAAGTAAATAACATATCTACCATCAATTGATTCCCACCATAATTTAAGTGAGTCTTTGCATAAAAAATAGATAGCAATAAGATGTAAATAATATACTTACAAAAGTTACTTCGCACCATTATTTATGTTTTCTTTCACACATAAAATTGTAAATGTATAGACTTTTACTACCCACCAAAATTTATGAAAGTTTTTTTGTTTGAGCAAGCAATTTACTTATCCCCTTCACATCTCAATTTACTAATTGCCACCAAGGTAAGACTATAGGATGATTTGTCTATCAGTGATTATTAATTTAGCATTGACCAATGTAAATTATAATAATTTGACCAATGTAAATTATAATAATTAATGCAATTTTTTCTACAGCATAGTTTATAACTTGAGTTGGATTGATTTAGCATTGACCAATGTAACTTATAATTATTTATGCAATTTTTTCTACAACATAGTTTCTAACTTGAGTTGGAAGGGCTAAGCTCATGCGCAAAACAAAATTATAATATAATAAATTGAATTTTATTACTTTTAGCTTTTTATTGAGCCAAGTTTTAAATATTTACATTACAACATCGATTTTTAACTAGGGTCAGCATTGACAATAGATTAAATTTGTTAAATGTTTAATGCTAAATATTTATGCTTGACATCTACCCCATAGTGGGTTGTAGTGCACCTCTCAGCGTAATAAAAGTAAAACCAATTGATCTAAACTTAAACAGGAACACAACAAAATACAGATATAACCATACATAAAGAGTTGGAACAAAAATAACAATTCATTTCATTAATATCAAAGAAGTGAAATATGCTTAAATAAACTAGCTTAGGTAATGGTAGCTTATCTCTAAGAAGAAATGTGGTAGTTACATTTGTCAGGCCCCCAAGTCACCGTTGCACTTGGGCAAGTCAGGTGCCCACATCAGGTGTGTTTAACTGAGAAGTTGGCTAACAAGTCGTAAGGGCGTGTTTAACCGATAAGTTGGGCAGGTGTGCACATAACCGACGAGCTGGGTGGGCACACTTAGTCGATGAGCCGTGGAGACGCGTTTAACTGACGAGCTAGGGCAAACGCACTTAACCGATGATTTAAGGGGCATCAACACCAAAACCGACTAAGTTTTGGGCGCACAAGACATCTTGGTTTATAGGCAGATGAGTGGAGGGAGACGAGCTGGGTGCACTACCAAGACCGACGAGTTATAGTCGACGTGTTGGATTGTTGAGTTGGAGTGAGGATGGGTCGGCTAGACTAAGCCAAGCCCCCTCCCCATGTCCAAGCAAGCATATGAATACACATAGGCAGTGAACCAAAGAGGAACCATCGAACAAAGACCGCAGAGAAAACATAACACAAGTGTTTGGTGGAGAAGGGTGAGCCAACCTGAACGGGTATGAGCTCGCAAGTCGAGCGGAGGTGAAACAAAGCGAGTGTAGAAGTTTGGGTGAGGGCGACCGCAGCAGGAAAGTCAACCCATCATAAAGTTTGGGTGCGGAGACATGGTAGTGCGACCACAATTGGGTGAGCCTGCACAAGGATTGTCTACTGCAGGGCGCGACGGAACAGGGTGCCGAGAGGGGAGTCTATGGGTTGGGCACAACGTGTTGGCCGCAATGGTGTTGGGCAGTTCGGACCTATGGCAAGTATGCCGAGAGCGCCGAGTTATGGTCAGGTCACGCAACAGGCTGACCGACCAGGCAACTCGCCCATCTTGTATTGTAACTTATAAAATCAGTCGAGCTTATCTCCTGGTATGTTGTAAAAATTGTAGAAATTATACTTAATGATATTTTACATGAAAATGTGTCTTTGACATTTGTAAATGTCATGAATGTTGTTTAAGTTATTTCGCACTTAAACTGTTATAAAAAGATGAAAGACGAATGTAATAGGCATAGTCCGGAAAATGATAAAGAAACTAATGTATTGAAGCATTTAGTCGATGTCGCATGTAGCTCAATTTGGGAAAAAAGAATTGGGGTCGTGACAGATGGTATCAGAGGTTTTTCGACAACAAGATATAGAGACTAGGTATGTATGCAATCTAGAATTTTGGAAAAGAAATCTTGGATACATAGTTTGGGGTTTCTTGACTTGGAAGTTCATGGAATATTATCCAAGCATTGGTGGACATGGGTGCCACACACAACTTCATGACGAAAAGACTAGCAAAATAAGTTGGGTTGCAGATCATTCCATCTAATGTGGAAGTCAAGGCATTGAACTCGAAGGTTAGAGTGTCAAGATTGGCAGATGAAGCGCCAATTCGAATTGGAGACTGGCAGGGTCATTTGGACTTCACATTGTTGGAGATGAACGACTTTGACATGATATTGGGGCAGGATTTTCTTAAGGGAAATAAGGTGATTATTGTCACGAACTTGGACTTTTCCTACTCATAAGCAAAGGAAGGAAGTTAATGTGCAAAATATTTCTGCACTAAGCTTAACAATGTAAACTTTGAAACGGGAACTGATATTGTTACCCGTTTTGTAGAGATAGCAAAAAAGTGACTCGATTTTGAAAAGGGGTGATGCAGAACACACATGTCTGTTTTAGAGCATAGTTTTTGGCACTTTAAATTTTTTTATGTACATTACGTTTTTTATCTGAAAATGGGTGTACTAAAGGCTTCTTGTCATGCTTACAAGAACCTCTCCCACTCCAAAGCTTATATATCCCCAAGTTCTATCTTATGCTTGACAATTTGCGGAATTAAAAGAACTTGAAATAGGTGTATGCCTGTGTTTGTACTTTAACTGTTTATTTGCTTAAGACTGATATGTAGCATATAACAGTGAAACAGTGCAGCAAATAAACATCAATACACATAGCAACAAGATGCAACAAGTAAACAAACCATAAGACAACAAGTTTAATATGGAGTTCACCCTAATATCTTGGGCTACGTCTCCTTGAGCTCTAATCAACTCGATTAGGCTCTTTGGGATTATGGCTTAAATTATTTTACAAGTTCCACACTTAATTCCATTGGTTTACAACTGAACCTATGGGTTTAGAATACCATCTTATCCTACTGGTTGTCCATACTCTGCAGACATATCTAGGCTTCTCTGGACTAGACTCCTTCAATCAGCGCTTTGAGCTATCTTGAGCTCTAGCTTGCACCAACTTCCTCAGAGTTATTTTAATGTCTCTGGAACTCCTTCTTCTGTCTTCAACACACTTCGGACATCAGCAATAGCTTCATCATTTGATCTATTTATTGTTCTCTGGCTCTGTCTGCCCTCTGGCTCTTAGTCTTTCAGGCTCTTAGGCTTTGCAACTCTGTTTCATTCAACTCTCTGGCTCTACAACTCTGTTGTGCTCAGCTCTATGAGGAATCACCCCTTTTGACATCGCCCCCAACCTCTGGTGGCCTCTCTGGCTTTCTCTGGAACTACAACTCTGCCTCTCTCAGCTCTCTGAAGGGAAAAAAATTGCTCCTTCGCTTGGCTCTCTGGCCTTTGAGGAGTCCTTCGACTCTGCAGCTTCCTGTCTGTTTCTCTGTGTGTAATCATTCCTTTGTCTCTTCGACTAGCCCTCTGGCTCTCTGGCTCTGTGGCACTGTGGCTGGCCATCTGGCTCTGTGGCTTTGTGGCTCTCTACGTATAACGCATTCCTGTTACAGAAACTCCCACTTATAGCATGGCACTGGTGAATGGGAGCCATTACAAAGAAAATACACAGGTGGCCTTTTCCTAGCCTAAATTCTGAAAATAGCCAATATAACGAAATACACAGGAATTATGATGAAAATCCATTCATGAGCCTTAAGTTTGGACTTCAAATGGAATGCAATCGCATCTATAACCCTCTCGGGTTCATCCTGTCATCGCAAATTGCAATCGCACAGGCGGAATGCTTAAAACCCAAGAAATGGCCAATTACACAAAAATACAAAGAAATCCTGTAGATCCGGATTTTAAAATTTATGAAATCGTGGTTATAAACCTCATCGAGTCTGTGCTTTATCGCAAGTCACAATGGCATGGCTCTTTTATATGGCTGCAATCCCATTCGCCGATCGCAGATATCGGTACTATCGCATTTCAGCATATCGCATCGTCACATGTCAACAACCCTTCGTATCACCGATCGTCAATATCAGTGCATCGCATATTTCTATAGCAAGGGCCTCGGGGGTCTTCCCTTCGACCGTGCCAATCGCTGATCCGTCAATCCGCTGATCACAATCGCAATCGCTAATCACCTTCCTAGGGTTCTAATATCGCATGAAGGCCTTCCTCTGATGCAATATATCGGAGATCGCTATCGGGGAGTCCTTCCACCTCCATTTAAGTCCTCACTTTGAATTTTTTCGATGCGATTTCCTTAAAGAGCCTTTAAGTCCATTTTTATAGGAAATGCCTCATTTTCTAAGGATAATGGGCATTTTTCTTTTTACAATAACTTCTTCATCCGAAGTCCATTTTTGTCCATTCAAATTGCAGTAGATTCAGATTGAAAAGATCTACACAATGAGACTGTTTTCAAAATCATCAAATGAATTTCAATTTTCCTCTGTGAGGAAAATTCATGGACTTAGAAGTCTATTTTAGATCCATTTTGGATCACGCCTTCCCACTAAAAAGCTTTTGGACTCCAAAACACTGATATGCTGATCTGAACAGTAACTGAGAGTACCTCACCCTCTTATTTCAGCATCCATGCACTTGTCTTGCATAGTGCTTTTGAACTAAAGCTTTTGAACACTCCCTTCCTAGATGTGCTTATCCTCCTCGGAAGAACTGTCTTCCTTCTTGACTTCCTACAGAACTCCTGCTGAGAAGGTCACAGAAGGTAGTTTGAACTTCTCCGCCTTGATCATTGATCCAAGGTGGCTCAAACCAATGTGAAGTTACATCTGCTTCACAAAATTTTCATTTGTACATGTTTGACATACTATCAACAACAACTGTTAACAACAACAAGATTACAGACAACAACTAAATGGCCTAAACTCTTGCTTCATCAAAAGAAACAGATTTCACATCTTGTAAACACCTCCATGTCTTTACATCTACATACAAATGATTGACTAGATAACAAGCCAACAAAGCATGCCTTGAAAACATTTGACCCTTCAAGTCAAGCATGTAGAAAAAGAAACAATTGATCCTAAATTTCTTTTTCAAAGATGAAACACTTCATCATTATCTCCATCTTGGAGATCAAATCAACTTTTCTCAGGTTAATATTGCATTGCATGCATGTTTAAAACAAAGTAATCAACCCTTCAAGTTAATTACACATACATGTTCAAATACAATGAAATCATCAACATCCATGTGTTCATGCATATCAAGCTTATGCATGCATTTCATCCTTCAACTTTCACTTAAGTACACTATACTTTCAAAGCTGAAATGAAATATAATGTTTCATCCTTCAACTTTCACTTAAGTACATTGTACTTTCGAAGCTGAAATGAACATAATGTTGCAGCAATAAAGTGAGTCTCCTACTCAACTTTTCCATTCACCTTCTTGGTAAAACCCTGCAACTTGCATTCCATTAACAAAGAAATGCAAATAGATGCATTATATCAATAGACATGCAATCTTAATTGGATAAGAATTCTAACCATTTTTTACCAATCCATTTCAAAGGTCATTCCTTTGTCTGCACATCAACATCAACATGTGAATCATCCTGAAACACATCAATCATGGAATCTTTCTTTCCATTCCTGCCATTCTCTCTTTCCACTTTCTTCAAGTTTCGTGGAAGCATTGTTGGATTCAGGGTCCAACACTTTTCAAATATGTGTCATTGCTTATGGCAGTAAGTGAAACACATGTGCATCTTTTTGACAGCATGATTTTCCTTGTCCAAGGGACCTTTGGCTTCTTGCTTCTTTTCCTTCAAAAGTTTCCTATATGTGGCCATTCTCTTCCAAAATCTAGAAACATTATGGTTAACCAAACCACAAAAGGAACATGCAATTCTTTTCCCATGCTTATATGGAAATTTACCATGCTGAACATAATCAAAAGGAATATGATTAGAACTAGATTTATACCTTTCTCTTTCACCTTTATTTCCTTCTTGAGGAGGTGAATTGAATGAAGAAGTAGATCCCTTTGGAACACCATCAACCTCTTCAATGGTTTCAGAGTTTCCATAACTCTCTGGTTCAAGTGTATGCTGATATACACCTTCTTTCTGCAAATGATGTTTGAATCTATTGCATTCCCCATGAATACAATCTTTACACTCTTGAGGTAGAAGAGCTGCAATGAAACTCCTTCTTGGAGTTGTTTCAATGGTCTTTATGGCAGCTTTGGAACTCTCTACATAAGATTGTCCATAGCCAAGACCCAAATACTTAGGCCTTTCCTTAACTATTATTGGCTCAACAATACCCTGTGCATGTTTTCCCAAGCCTTTTCCTTCATAGCCCATCTTGGACATTAACTTGGAACCTATGCCTCTGGTATGTTTTTGAAAAGAGCCAACATAATCATTTTTAGAATAATTTGAAGACAAACAAGAATTGTTTACCTCTTCTTCAAGCTGATACTTGACCAAGGCTTATTTGGCAACAAAGAGTTGTGTCTCCAACTCATGCATCCTTTTTAGGTTCATATTTGCAATATGAAGTTGCCTCTCCATTTCCCTGCAATTTGTCAGAAAGAAACTGCTTCTCTTCCTTCATGGAATTCAATTGTTCTCTAAGTATGGTGCTCTTCCTTCCATCCTTATACATTTCTCTCACCATATCCATCATGATGAATAAGTCCTACTTCATGTCTTCATCAGAGAATCTTGTGAAGAAAGAAGAATTTGAGGACTCCCTTGTAGAAGTTGTCATTATCAAAATAAACAAGAGAACTTCAAACAATATTAACAAAGAGCTTATTCAAGCAACCTTTTGCAACAAACCTCTTGTGCTTGAAGGATTTCTTTAAGGTCCTTTGAGATAAGAAGAATGCCTTCAACCCTTCTTCCTTCTTTTCCTCTCCTGGACTTAGCTATCAGTAGCTTTCCTATCACCTCTGCAAACTCACACAACAGTCAGTTTAAAAACAATCAAACATCTAGATTCTTTCTACTGTTTGAACACCTTTCAAGTCAAACAAGCATTATGATTGCTCTGTCAATCAAGCATCCTGGTATGATATCACCTGCATCATGATACCATATGCTCTAGTATAACTTGGGCTCTGATATAACCTTCTTTGATATCACCTTCTTTGAAGGTGGGGTTAATCAACCTGATGCTCCGATACCACTTGATCTAAAAATGGGTATACTAAAGGCTTCTTGTCATGCTTACAAGAACATCCTCCACTCCAAATCTTATATATCCCCGAGATCTATCTTATGCTTGACAATTTGTGGAATTAAAAGAACTTGAAATAGGCGTATGCTTGTGTTTGTACATTAACTGTTTATTTGCTTAAGACTGATATGTATCATATAACAGTGAAATAGTGCAGCAAATAAACATCATACAGATAGCAACAAGATGCAGCAAGTAAACAAACCATAAGACAACAAGCTTAATATGGAGTTCATTCGGATATCTTGGGCTACGTATCCTTGAGCTCTAATCAACTCAATTAGGCTCTTTGGGATTATGGCTTAAATTCTTTTACAAGTTCCACACTTAACTCCATTGGTTTACAACTAAACCTATGGATTTAGAATATCATCTTATCCTGCTGGCTGTCCATACTCTGCAGACAGATCTAGGCTTCTCTGGACTAGACTCCTTCAATCAGCGCTTTCAGCTATCTTGAGCACTAGCTTACACCAACTCCCTCAGAGTTCTTGAACTGTCTCTGGAACTCCTTCTTCTATCTTTAGCACACTTTGGACATCAGCAATAGCTTGATAATTTGATCTCTTTGATGTTCTCTAGCTTTGTCTTCCCTCTGGCTCTCAGGCTTTGCAACTCTATTGCGTTGAACTCTCTAGCTCTGCAACTCTATTGTGCTCAACTCTCTGAGGAATCACCCCTATTTCCATCGCCCCCAACCTCTAGTGGCCTCTCTGGCTTTCTTTGGAACTACAACTCTGCCTCCAACCTCTGGTGGCTCTACCTCTCTCAGCTCTCTGAAGGGAAAAAAACTGCTCCTTCACTTGGCTCTCTGGCCTTTGAGGAGTCCTCTGACTCTGCGGCTTCCTGTCTGTTTCTCTGTGTGTAATCATTCCTTTGTCTCTTCGACTGGCCCTCTGGCTCTCTAGCTCTGTGGCACTACGGCTGGCCATCTGGCTTTGTGGCTCTCTACGTATAACACATTCCTGTTACAGAAACGTCTGCTTATAGTGTGGCATAGGTGAATGGGAGCCGTTACAAAGAAAATACACAAGCAACCCTTTTCCAGCCTGAAATCCGAAAATAGCCAATATAACGGAATATACAAGAATTATGATGAAAATCCATTCATGAGCCTTAAGTCTGGACTTCAAATAGAATGCAATCACATCTATAACCCTCTCGGGCCCGTCCTGTCATCGCAAATCGCAATCACACAAGCGGAATGCTTAAACCCCAAGAAAATGGCCAATTACACGGAAATACAAAGAAATCTCGTAGATCCGGATTTTAAAATTTATGAAATCCCAGCTATAAGCCTCATCGGGTCCGTGCTTTATCACAAGTTGCAATGGCATGGCTCTTTTATATGGCTACGATCACATTAGTTGATCGTCGATATTAGCGCTATCACATTTCAGCATATTGCATTGTCGCATGTCAACGGCCCTTTATATTGTTGTGATCCACCGATCGCCGATTGCCAATATCAGCACATCGCATATCGCTATCGCAATGACCCCGGGGGTCTTCCCTTTGACTGTGCTAATCGTTGATCTGCCGATCCGTCGATCGCAATCGCAATTGCTAATCACCTGCTCAGGGTTCTGATATCTTCATGGCCTTCCTCCGATGCGATATATCAGAGATCGCTATCAGGGAGTCCTTCCGCCTCCGTTTAAGTCCTCCCTTTGACTTTTTTTGATGCGATTTCCTTAAAATGCCTTTAAGTCCATTTTTATAGGAAATGCCTCATTTTCTAAGGATAATAGGCATTTTTCTTTTTACAATAACTTCTTCATCCAAAGTCCATTTTTGTCCATTCAAATTCCAGTAGATTCATATTGAAAAGATCTACGCAATGAGACTATTTTCAAAATCATCAAATGAATTTAATTTTTCCTTTGTGAAGAAAACTCATAGACTTAGAAGTCTATGTTAGATCCATTTTGGATCGGTTTTAGAATGGTAGTAATTTTCATGTTGATTTTAAAAAGTGGTAATTATGCATCAGGCCCTTTTTTTAAAAGACATATTTTTTACTTTAAATTTTCTAATGTATGAAATGTAAATAATTATTTTCTAAATTTAATAATTTTTGAAGTTGTCTTCTTCTTCATATTTTCTTGTTTTTATTTTTATTTATTTTTGTAGTGAGGTTTTTATTGTTTTCAATATTTAAAGAAAAAGGTCGATATTTTGAATTTTCGATATTCTACATATTTATACATCGTTAATTAATTTTTCAATACACATGAAATAATTGTCTCCAAAAAACAATAATTTTTAACAAGTGACATAAAAATAACCATTTTTAACATAAATATAAATAAAAAACTACACGTTTTGATAATTTTTTGTAATTTTTTGCTAGAGATGACATGTCAAAATCACAAATTTTATAGGAAAATTTTAACTAAAAATGGTTAAATAATAGTTTTTTTTTATGAATTTCATGTCAAAAAATTAATAATAATCACCGTTTTTTTCAAAAAATAATGATTAACATAAAAATTAATGCGAAAAACACAATACAAATATTGAACGCATAACAACCTTAATTGAGTGCTTATTCTTCTCATAAAATTTCGAAGTCAAAGCATTACAAGTATAACTAATTAATAGTTACAAAAAATGTGCTTGATTTCCAAGCATAACTAAAATTTAATAAACAATGTCACGTAATCCAAACTCTTCGTCCTCTAGAGTTTCATCATTGTCTTATTCCACAATATTTTCTGCTTCATTTTGCTCATTTTCCTCTTCTAATGGATCTTTGATGTCTGCAAATCTCTCAATGTTATGCCTTTCCAATCATTCCATGTAATGGTGGTTGGGGTTCCTTTGCCTTTTTTGCCACATGTGATTCACTAAAGTCCCTTTCTTCAACCCAATTTCTTGCATTGCATCTGGAAGAAATTGAAGAGCATTAATTATTTGCTGAATAAAATTGCACTGTACTGGATCTTTTTCAATGGCAATGCAATTTCTTCCCTTTTGAAAGCAACATGCTAGTGTTGTACCTAATTATCAAGCACAAAAAAATAATGAAGTAAATTAATACAATGACAAATAAATTAAGAAATAACATATTGAAATTCAATTCCATATAACAAAACTTACCTGAGCCAAAAAATAAATCTAGAACCCAATCTCCTTCATTTGAATATACATCTATAAGATAGTTAATCAATAATTGTGGTTTTTGATAAATGTTTACTATCTCTCCTTTTGCTTCTTTGTCTTCATATGTTAGTTTTCTCACAACAACATCATAAGTCAGTGTTTGGCTATGACTCTTTCTATCTACCCAATTAAAAATCATAGCCATATAACTATCATCTTTTGCTCAACTATCAATATGGATGAACTCACAATCATTTATAAATGGTTGATCTTCACGATTAAGAAGATTTGACTTTTTCATGTAACATGAAATAGTAAAAGTTCAATTAAATTGTACATAAATGAATTTTTTAACATTAATAAAATACACATTTCAATGTCTTACCATGTAAGCTGCATCCTTGAATTTGTTTTCCCCTTGAAGCCTGACAATAACATTGTCAATTGCGTGTCTGAATGAAATGTCACAAATCTCCATAATGGTGGTGACATGACTTCTAGAAATCCCACAACCACTTTACTAAGATCTTGATAAGTATAAGGGTCACTATCATAGTCAATGTTTGGAATATTGAAACCATGGGGAATATCTGCAATACCTAGGGCATAATCCATTTTAGGTATGAGTTTAGCAATTTTTTCACAGTCGCCTTGTATTACTTGATATTTAATAGTGTCAAGCCCATTCCAAATGAAATGAGTAAGAGTTGGATCAAGTTCAACATTCTTAAGACGTTGCTTCTTCAGTCTTTTGATCTTTAATTTTTCAATAAAGGTTCTGAAACTATCTAGTGCTCCATTTTCATCATTCTTCATCTTTTATAAAATAAACAAATATATGTGTGAGTTATAAATTAAAAATAGCATACAAATGAATAAAAATGAATGTATAAATCAACATACCTTTTTAAATGCAAGATTTAAAAAAGTTAATAAATAAAATAAAATAAAAAATAAAATTAATGTTGA
>APFE030040455.1:0-15745 GCA_000404065.3 Pinus taeda | reverse complement strand
TATTAAGTTAAATTAAAAAAAAAAACAGCCTGAAAAATAATTAGGAAGAAAGCGCTGGGACCCAACACCTACTGATTTTCCAGCCATCCTCTTTATTGACATTGCTTAGCCTCTTTTCAATAAAAAAACTAAATTTATTTTTTTTGGAAATGTAATAATGTAGATATGATACTTTAAATATCCAAGTTATATAAAAAAAATTTCACTCATCTTGTGTGTATACTGGTCACAACTATAAAATTCTCCCAATTTCTATTTTGTATATATATATATATTTTGCAATGTCATGAGTGAGCCGACCTGAAGGCCAAACTGTGTAGACCTAATCTTATGGATCCGATGAGAATTGAAAATCTGGCTCTGGTAAAAGACTTGGCAAGGCCTCATCTTAAATAATTTCGATTGGAAAAAAAAAATAACAAATAGAATGTTAAATGGAAAAAATGATAAGAAAACGCCAGACTATGTCCCAGGTAGGACAGCGTCGATGCCAAATCCGTTTTGATCAGTTTCGAGTAAAATTTCCATAAAACACTGCAAATACGATCTCGCAGTAAGGGGCAGCGGGCAGCATGGCTTTGTACATGAACTCAGGGACTTGCACATTTATACATTAATACCGGCACAGTCACCATCATCAATCCGTTCCAGCTTATGAGCAGACGAAGATTTTGAGGTAAGAGATAAATATATATATTATGAGCTTGTTTTTAAACTGTTGACCTTGCAGTGGAACAGCAACAGTGCCCAAAAGACTGAAACAATGACCTTGTTAATATCTCACACGTACGAGCTTGTAATACCAATTATATTTTATTGGTACTTTAAACCCTAAACCCTAAGGCCTCAGCCCTATGTATCAGCATCTTAAGTAATTGAAACCGTATGCAGTGCCAAGCACAGCCTATAATCGAAATGTTTGGACCTTTCAATGTATTGAATCCCTGTCATGTGGCAAGCGAAGAAGATTCAGAGGGTCTAAGAATTCTTCAGTCTGAAGAACTTCATCGATTTATGCCCGTTTATTTTTTTCTCAAAGAGCTAAAGTAACCTTTAAGCGGGTTGTGAATTAAGTGGTGAAGACAAGTGAACCTTCTTCACAGAGACCTGCGTTCAGTCTCCGCGAAGAACATGTTACCGCAGGTGTTGCTGTAGCTAATTTGCGGCGAGGCCAGCTGCAATCCCTGTTTGAATTTGACGCAATATATACCACTTAGTTGTAGCTTCCTGGACAGAGGCCATTGAATTGAAAAGCAGATATCATAAAGGTGTCCAACCCTGACCTCTCACAGGAAGGGATTCATTCCACCCCTACCTCTTTCTTCCTAGAAAAAAGGAAGGAAAAGTTAAGAGCTTGGTTTGTTATAAATCAATATATCCGAGCAGAATCTCAGAGACGGGGGACAAAAGGATCCAAGACACCAAACTCAAGGTCTCGGAGAATATTTATTATTCTGCAATCCCCATCGCTATTTGGGAAACTATGGCCACAACCAATACCTTGATATTAAACACTTGCACCAATTTTTCTCTGAGAGGTGCCCCTCCTGGACGATCTGCAAGGGAAAATGGTAAAAGTGCACACTTGGTATGCAGTAAAAACCTCAACTTTGTACTTCCCTTTCCAGTCACCTATACGATTGGTACTTCTGCATCGCTTTCATTTACAATGCAGGAGAGGTTAATGAAGGGATGTGAATTAACAGACATTCTATTCAGACATGGTAAGCCTAGAATTAAAAACTCATACATGAGAAGACGGAAGGCTGTCCCAGAAGCTTCATTCCCGGAGCATTTGAAATTGGACGATTTAGTTTATCAAATCTGCACGAGCCTACAACAGGAGCATTGGGAAGAGACAATGGCAATGGAGACCTTGACATCAATGAAGAAAGATGCAAAGGCTGCTATTGTGGTTAAGGTATTGAGGCTCCAAACTAATGCTAAGAAAGCACTTGAATTCTTTCAGTGGGCTGAAAGGCTGGAAGGGTATGAGCACCACTCTGATGCTTACTACATTATCATTGAGATTCTTGGCACTTCAAACATGTTTGAGATGGCTCAGGCCATGATACGAAAAATGAAAAACAATGCGCTAGAGGTAAGTTTGAGCATTTTCAATAGCTTGATCAGGTCATATGGGCAAGATGGAAAAATCAAAGAAGCATTGAATGTCTTTGATTTCATTAAAGCTGAAGGCTATATGCCTAATACTTCATCCTACAACAATATTCTGATAGCCCTTGTCAAGGGAAAAGAATTTGAAATGGCTGAGAACATCTATATAGAGATGTTGGGCTATGGAGTGACCATGAATAAACGAACTTCCACTACAATGATTCATTGCCTCTGTATGAGAAACAAGGTAGAGAAAGCAAAAGACATGCTGGAGGATATGTTGGAGAAAGGTTGTTCCCCAAATGTAGTAGCATACACATCTCTGATCTCTGGTTTTTGTAAGAGAGGAATGCTGCTGCAGGCCTTCGAAATTTTGGAAAAAATGCAGAAGAATGGATGTACTCCGAATGTTATGACCTACAATTCTATTATTCATGGGCTTTGCTTTGTAGGCAGAGTAGAGAATGCTTTGGGATGGGTGGAGAAGATGCAAAATTTATCTTGTACCCCTGATATTTACACTTATACTGTCCTAATGGATGGTCTATGTAAGGTGGGCAGAACAGATGAAGCAAAAGAGTTGCTAGGTCAAGCTCTTGGAAGAGGGTTGAGACCCTCTATTGTCCCCTACAATGCTCTAATTTATGGATATTGTAAGGAAGGGAGGCCAGATCAAGCTCTGGCTTTGTTGGATGAAATGTCTGAGAATGACTGTGTACCTGACATTGTCTCTTATACCACTTTGGTTCATGGGCTCGTGAAAACTGGACAAATTTCAGAAGCTTTGAGGTTGCAATATGAGATAGCAGAAAAGGGTTACACCCTCGACTTCCCAATTCTAAGCTCCCTGCTTCAAGGACTTTGTAGAGAAGGCAACTCCAAGGATGTAATGAGGTTATTTAGAAAAATGCAGCATATTGGTCACGTTCATGGTCCTCATACATACCATATGGTTATTCATGCACATTCGTTGTCAGGAGAGATGGAAAAGGCATTGACCCTCTTTCGTGAGATGATGAGAAACAACTACTCGCCAAGTCAGAGAATTTGCAATACAATCATCAAGGGGTTTTGCTTAAATGGGAGATTGAATGATGCCATTAATATGTTGGATTTCATGATAGAAAATGATATGGATCCAAATGCGATCTTATACAATATCTTGCTTAAAGAACTTTGCAAAGAAGATAGAATGGAGGATGCAAGAAAACTCCATGCAGCAGCCACAAAGAGAGGCGTATTTCCTAATAACAGGCACTCCTTTACAGAATGTAAATGAAATATCACAGGAACAAGCTGAGCATGGGATAGGAATGACGGTCAGCGATTTGACTGATATTAAGTGTCGGTTTCTCATTTCTGTCTGTTATTGTCTTCTTAATCTAAATCCACAGCCATTTCCCGGAGGAATTCTAAATTTGAACTGATTTATGGCAAGAGGGAACCTTTACATTGTCACATCCTAGCATGTTCACTGCAGAACTGCATTTGTTAAAATTCACACCAGTGATAAACTAAGTAAAAGGAAACTCCAGTTTATGCTTAGTAGCTTTTCTTTATGTAACCAAAATGTGGTTGCATACAGTATGCTGCACAGACTCAGCAACCTGTAAAACAAAAATGAAATTGCTTATAAAGATGGAAGCTTGTATGCTGCACTGTTGGGAGGATGAACTCTTGAAAACTGATTATATTCTTCCTTTAATCATTTCTCACAATTTGATATTCCAACATCCCTGTTCAAGCCAAAACCTCCATATTAAAACTTGTACAGGCTAGGAATCATACCCAAGACATACCCCTTTATGGTTGGCTTGCTCTATCACAGAGCTAGTTCCCTTTTCATGATGCGCTTAATGTTCCAGTGTGTGGAATGTTATTACCAAAAGGGAGCACTGAATTCTCGATAACAAGATCTAGCTTGTGGGTGAAAAACTGAAGATAAAATTTATATAGGGCTTTCGATTCTAAATGATCAAACTCATATTTATAACGTTAGCTTTTCGCTCCTAAATTTCAGCAAAAATTTTATTGACACTGGGAAATATGCTTTCTATTAACAATATTCTTCAGAATTGCATAAAAGGATAATGAGTGAGCTATGTTGACACCAATGTTATAACTTGTGTGTTAAATATTCAATTTAAACAATTGTTTTAGGACATTATGCATCAGTTGTAGTATATGTGAAAAGTTTTTGCTAATTTGCTTGTTTATTAGTTTCTTTAATTACACTAATTAGAAAGTGATGTATCATATTTGTACCATAACTGTTCTCCTTGTGTTCACTGAAACAAAGAACTAAAAATACGTACTTGAAGATGACAATAAGAGTTTTATAAAAATATTTTTTGCAAATCCTTTGAGTTGCTTAATTTAAAGACATTTTCTTTTAAAAAATTCAATGTAAAAAACTTGCATAGAACTTTTAGAAGTTGAAATTGCATAGAAAAATTTAAGTGCCAATAATTTGCATCGACTAAATGTTCTGGATTGAGAAAGTTTTGGCTAAGAGATTCTGAATTCTTTAATCGATAATTATATTTTTAACAGGAGGTTGATAAAACTCTTTTCGGAGTCATGGGCTTCACCAAGATTTTACTTTAACTCAAAAGTGTGGGAGGACATCGACATCACCTCTGCACAAATTTATAAATTGATATTTTGGCCAACATATTTATTTATACTTCTAGATAACTCATTAAAACATGCATTTGGTTCACATAAAGCAAAGAAAATGAGGAAACGCAAGAAAAGTGTCATGTAAATTTCAAAGAAAAAAGAGCAAAAGGAGTTGAGTTGAAAGCAAAAAGGGAAAAACCCACATGTGATCTAATAACGATAGAATTTATATTAAAATTTGTCTTGGGTTCAAAGCCCCTTGACTAGGTGTAAATGGGGCTAAGTGGAAGTCTTGGGTGATTTTGATGATAATAGAAACACCTAGGATTCCATGATCACTTACCCAAAGGGTCATTGTAATCAACATCTCCAGTTCCAAAAAAGGTATGGGGGCTGTGCAGAGCAAAAAGAGTGACACATTGGAGAATAAAATTGGATTAGTGGCTTGTGCATTAAGGAAAGTTTGGAATTCTACATGACATAATACCTTTAAGCTTCTTAATTAAACACAGGGAGTAATGCCTGCTATAAAAGAAAATATGATTGCATTTGACAAGACGACAGTCAAATGAACAAGAAATTGAAATTACATGTGAGGTAAATGAGTGGAGCAAAGGAGAAGGGAAGGAACCTAACAATGATAAGCAATGGAGCTAGAGAAAAGGGAAGGGACATGATGATGATAAGCGGATGGGTTTCAAAAGAAGGTGAGGAACATGATGATGAGGAGCAAAAAGACTTGATAGATGTAGAGAAATATGATGTCAACGTGAATGAACAAGTGACAAAGGACATTCAAATCATATTGGAGGCATCTTAGCAAACCCACGTTGATATTCAGAACATTGGAGAGTTTTCATGACAACATATTGATTAGCTTTCACAACAAACAATTGAAAAGATATAACTCTATACTATTCGAGTTCTCAATAGATCATCTATGTAGATTTAATTGATTTTTGTAAGGTTAACTGTGGGTGGCAATACACTCCACTGTGTAATATGCTAGACATGTGTAATTTTATCTGGAGACAGAAGTACAATCCACTTGATAAGATGCTGTCAGTGCTTGATTCGGAGCCCCACATGTCGAAAGACTGATGAAGGGACGAGATAACATGAGGTAGTCCGCTCATGCCCCGAATCTCTATACTATCCTGTTAAGTCTTAAACTTGTAAATGTCAGTCATGGTATCTCGACATACCAACTTTAGGATTATAAATAAGCAATGAAGGCTTCGTTTGCATCATCAGGAGTTAGAGTCATTGAACTCTAAAGTATTCTCTCTTCCTACGCATTCTATGATCTGCAATATCGTGAAAAGGATTCAATATTTCTGTATAATTGAGTCACAATAGAGCTTTGTATATGCTCTCACCTTGCATATGTCGTGATTTGGTGATCATAAACAAGCTAAATTGATGTTTGTCTATAAGTTTACAGTTGAAGTGTTTGTCATCAAGTGAAAGAATTGAAGCAAAGAATGTGTAACTGAGCTCAGAGTTAAGTCTTGGTGCAAATTAGTATCAGAGCCATACTCTATCAATACACTCCACTGTGTAAATGTCGGTCATGGTATCTAGAGATACCAACTTTAGGATTATAAATAAGCAATGAAGGCTTCATTTGCATCATCAGGAGTTAGAGTCATTGAACTCTAAAGTATTCTCTCTTCCTACGCATTCTATGATCTGCAATATCGTGAAAAGGATTCAATATTTCTGTATAATTGAGTCGCAATAAAGCTTTGTATATGCTCTCACCTTGCATGTGTCGTGATTTGGGTGATCGTAAACAAGCTAAATTGTTGTGATTTGGGTGATCATAAACAAAAATTGATGTTTGTCTATAAGTTTATAGTTGAAGTGTTTGTCATCAAGTGAGAGAATTGAAGCAAAGAATGTGTAACTGAGCTCAGAGTTAAGTCTTGGTGCAAATTAGTATCAGAGCCATATCTATCAATACACTCCACCGTGTTATATGCTAGACATGTCTAATTTGCTCTGGAGACAGTGGTACAATCCACTTGATAAGATGCTGTCAGTGCCTGATTCGGGTCCCCACATGTCGAAAGACTGATGAAGGGACGAGATAACATGAGGTAGTCCGCTCATGCCCCGAATCTCTATACTATCCTGTTAAGTCTTAAACTTGTAAATGTCGGTCATGGTATCTCGAGATACCAACTTTAGGATTATAAATAAGCAATGAAGGCTTCATTTGCATCATCAGGAGTTAGAGTCATTGAACTCTAAAGTATCCTCTCTTCCTACGCATTCTATGATCTGCAATATCGTGAAAAGGATTCAATATTTCTGTATAATTGAGTCGCAATAGAGCTTTGTATATGCTCTCACCTTGCATATGTCGTGATTTGGGTGATCATAAACAACCTAAATTGTTGTGATTTGGGTGATCGTAAACAAGCTAAATTGATGTTTGTCTATAAGTTTATAGTTGAAGTGTTTGTCATCAAGTGAAAGAATTGAAGCAAAGAATGTGTAACTGAGCTCAGAGTTAAGTCTTGGTGCAAATTAGTATCAGAGCCATACTCTATCAATTTTAGTTGGAGGTTCTAAAATTTGTAAGAGTTTGTTGCATTGATAAAATGTTTTGTTTTAGTTTATACAGAATGTTCATGTGTTGTTCGCTGTATTTTTTCATCAGGCTGCCTATCCATTCTAGTAGTTTCATTTACTGGTAATATTAAGAAAGCATCTGGTAATTGGATTTGAGTCATGTATGTGACCTTTTGAGTCGTGGCTTGGTGTTTTCTGACCAGAAGCCATTCCCTAGTCTGATCTTTGAGATCCTATTGACTTTCTTAAAACTTTGTCTATTATCAATATGGATCCATCTATGGATACAATAGTTTTTTCTGAAATTACTTCGAATGCTATTCCGATGACATCTATTGTAGAATGATTAGCTTCTTCATTATCAACAACTAGCTCAGACAGAAGTCTAATCTCCATTATCAACAACTAGCTCAGACAGAAGTCTAATCTCCATTAGTGAATTTGATTCCATTGAACATTGGGAGCTTCCCCCAATAAACCCCAAGGATGTTTATAAACTAAAATGGTGGAACTATATCTCACATTCTTTTATCAAAACTCACTGTGTAGACATTTCCTTTTCTTCGTCTAATGACTCTATAAATATAACTCTTAGATCGTGATATAATAGATTGGGCTAAAAGGCAAGGTTTCCTTTATGCCCATATGGGTGCTCTCGAGTTTGGATTAGGTCCTCTGGTTCGTCCATATTTATCAGTGTCTTCTCTCTGTCGTGTTATAGACACTAGACAATAAATTTTGAGATGCACTTAGTGGTTGCTTCTCTGCCCCTCTACATGATGGTCTTGCTTTTGCTACTATATTTCATAATTATTATGTTTCATTAGATGATCCTTATGTATATGATTTGCTAAAAGGTTGTGTTTTACATGTCGGTTTTGATATGTCCATAAAATCCCACATCATCCAGCTTAAATCTATGGTGGTTCGACCTCTCCGTAAGTCTGTCCAAATCACTTCGTGTCTATACAACATGGTGGAAAAATGTAAGTCCAAAGTTCAAACAAGCTCGCCGCTTACCTTTAATTGGACAGGAATTTCCTACCCAAATGCATGGGAAGATAAATAAGCCAATCTAAAAACCCAAATTCTTGCCCATGTGAATAAACAAAAGGAGCCGATTCCATTATGAACAATAAATATATCCTAATCCTTAGGGCTTCTAGATTTATGCCCATCTGCGCAAGAAATGACCCATACTTGTACCTCTGAACAATCATCCTCCAGGTCAGAACTTGTAAAAGAAAAACATAATGGCAAGGATTTAGAATGTCTTGCTTGTCAAGAAAAGAACAACAATATTCAAGGACGCAGATTTTTAAGACTTCCATTCCTTCTTCCCAATTATGTATGCTTTCTCTTCCTAAAGAAGGATTGGGAAATATAAAAAGGTTTCCTAGTGGAAAAGAATCATATCTCCCTGGAAGAAATCTACTCGCAGCCCCTTGCAAACAGTTTTCAAACCGTCGGAAAACTAAAAAAGAACATTTTCCTGCCATATTCTCAGTAGTATCAGATACAATATCTGATGAATGTAAACTCCTGAATTATTCGAATTTGCAAGCACATATGATTGGTTTGAATATTAATGACACTGTTGAAAATGGCAACAAGAAATGCTAAAAATAGCAGTCTGGGTACCAGTGTTGGATTGAGTAACAGGGAATGAAAAATGAAAGTGTTAAAAATAGCATTGCTATTTTTAGCAGTTCAGGATGGATTCCAATTTTAGTCAGTCCCTGGACTAAAATAGGAAGTAAAATTCGAATTTGAACTTAACGGCTATTTGAAAATAAATTAATTAATTCACCATGAGTTAATTAGTTGTAAAAAATCAAACATGAAGTTTATGTGGAGATATGCAACAATTTCTCCATTCATTGAAGAATTTATCCATCAGTTAAAGAGATAAGGATGAGTTCTAATTTGAGTAGTAATTAGTTGGCTCAGTTAACTGAGTCAAGTCCAGTTAGATTGATTTAAACAATATGTTTAAACTAATGTGAATTTAGTTAGTTAATGCATGCTTGCATATAACTGCTGCACTTCAGATAACTGAATATTCTCTCATGAATAACTCATGCATGTCAGTTCAGACAGAGACCTAGTTGAGATCAGAGGAGGGATAGTGTTCTATCAGTTGGATGGATTTTTCCTATAAAGGAAGCTTATCCATGGAGAAGGATTTATCTCCTTCAGGATTGCGCAGTTAGATCAAAGGTTAGTGAGTGTGTGAAGTGGCTAATTCACACATGTGGTTTCTTTGGACCCCAAGAAAAATTGCGCAAAGAAATAGGAGGCTTGGAGGGCAGAGGAGAAGATTTATGAGAAGCCTTTGACTGTTTATGAGCAGCAGAGGGATTGTATTGAGCACTGGATAGCTTGTGAGCTAAAGCTTTGTGTAATCCGGACATATTTCCACTTGTATGATAATACAGAGGTTGGAGTTTTAGGCTGAGGCTTTCCCATAGTATTCTTCTGTGTTTCATGTGTATGATTTCTTCTTCTCTGTTATATGTGTTCTAATTGATTTAGCTCAAAGTGATTAAGCTTCTGCAAAGTTTGATTGTAGAAGTAGATCTAGTATTTTGTTTTAGTATATTGCATTATCAGGTGATCTACAGTGGGAATTTCTACATGGTATCGGAGCAAAGGTGATCAAAGCAAAAAACAATATACAAAGGAGAGGAGATTTCGAAGTTTTGAGTTTTGGGCCGCGAGTTTTCAGAGAAAATCTGGAAATTTTTATGCAAAATTTTTAGAAACAAATAGCAGATCTGGATTCCTTACAGAAAAAGACCCAAATTCAAAAACAAAATCGGCTAAATCGGAGTTCGGATGAGGGAGATATTGCTGATTTAAAAACAACTCTTTTTCCAGAAAATTTCGTGACGACGAGAAAGATGAAACAGATTAGTGTGCTAGCCAAGAACCTGTATGCACTTGAGGTACAAGATGCATGCAAAGCCTTGAGGAGTAAGGCAAAGGTTAGATACTTGGTGGTTGAGAAGGAGAGTAAATTACCTCTCAACATGCAGCGCCAGAAGAAGTCTCAGATAATTGTGGAGGAGCCACAATTGGTGAAGCAGCTTCAGGAGGTTGTGGAGTAGCCACAACTGGAGAAGCCGAAAGGAGACAAAGTGGATCCACTCATGCAGAGACCTCCAATAGGGGGAAATTTCGAGCTAGGTGGGCAGAGGGATCACATGCAGCCATACCTTCAGGTGGGAGGCGGGGCGATGTGGAGTGATTGTCCCAAGAAAGCTGGAATAGGGGTAGCATCCTTGAGGTACCCAGCCTCTTTGATTCGACTTTGCTACAGGAGCCCCGACGAGGAGTTGCAAGACTGGCTGATTGGGTAGAGACAGATGCGGATGGAGCGGCAGAGAGAGCTACAGTGCAGGAATCCCAAGACAATGCAGAGCTAGCAGGCTGCAACAATACGAGAGGCACAGGAGTGTTGCACCAGTGCAGGATGGCACAGAGAGGTGTGCAATGATGCGAGATGCATGGAGTGTTGCAGCAGCGCAGAGGTTAGAGAGGGAGCACTTGTCATCGACAGGTAGAGCTTCAGCATCAGAGTATGTTTCTAGCCCAACAGAGAGGTCAGTTGGGAGTTTTTTTTGTTTCTAAAGTTGCTGGAGCAACCACACTTGGGAGAAGTGTTGCATGCAGAACATTCCAAAGGTATATGATCGAGTTCGAGGTGAATGTCTTTCTTGTTGAGAGGGAGTGTCGAAAATGGCAACAAGAAATGCTAAAAATAGCACTGCTATAAATAGCAGTTTGGGTACCAGTGTTGGATTGAGCACAACAGGGAATGAAAAATGGAAGTGCTAAAAATAACATTGCTATTTTTAGCAGTTCATGATGGATTCCAATTTTAGTCAGTCCTTGGACTAAAATAGGAAGTAAAATTCGAATTTGAACTTAACAGTTGTTTGAAAATAAATTAATTAATTCACCATGAGTTAATTAGTTGTGAAAATTCAAACATGAAGTCTATGTGGGGACATGCAACAATTTCTCCATTAATTGAAGAATTTATCCATCAGTTAAAGAGATAACGATGAGTTCTAATTTGAGTAGCAATTAGTTGGCTTAGTTAACTGAGTCAAGTCCAGTTAGATTGATTTACACAGTTTGTTTAAATTAATGTGAGTTCAGTTAGTTAATGCATGCTTTCATATAACTGTTGCACTTCAGATAACTGAATATTCTCTCATGAATAACTCATGCATATTGGTTCAGACAGAGATCCAGTTGAGATCAAAGGAGGGACAGTGTACTATCAATTGGATGGGTTTTTCCTATAAAGAAAGCTCATCCATGGAGAATGATCTATCTCCTTCAGGATTGCGCAGTTAGATCAGAGGTTAGTGAGTGTGTGAAGAGGCCAATTCACACATGTGGTTTCGCTGGTCCCCAAGGAAAATTGTGCAAAGAAATAGGAGGCTTGGAGGGCAGAGGAGAAAGCTTGTGAGAAGCCTTTGGCTGTCTATGAGCAACAGAGGGATTGTACTGCGAGCTAGATAGCTTGTGAGCTAAAGCTTTGTGTAATCCGAACATATTTCCACTTGTATGATAATACAGAGATTGCGGTTTTAGGCTAAGGCTTTCCCAGAATATTCTCTTGTGTTTCATGCGTATGATTTCTTCTTCTCTGTTATATGTGTTCTAATTGATCTAGCTCAAATTGATTAAGCTTCTACAAAGTTTGATTGTAGAAGTAGATCTAGTATTTTGCTTTAGTATATTGCATTATCAGGTGATCTACAATAGGAATTTATACAGACACACGTAAAAATCTTTTGAAAATTTAAAAAAACAACAGTCACAGATGAAAGAATTAAAAAGGGTTGATAGACAAAGTAGATATCTTGTCTAATGTATTAAGAAATAACACTGCATTAAGGACTTCCATGGAAAAAGTAAATGCATGACTAGATTTGTTAGATGCATTATTTGCTAGACTGAACGAAGTTAGGAATAGCGTTTAGTTGAATTTTTGTAGCTATGGTCAGTCTTCATAAATTGTTTTAGCCCTCAAAATATGAAAGAAATGATAAATATAAATGTATACTTCAAGTCGGCTTCAAAAGAGGGAAATTGAATTTATGAAATTCAAATTAATTGTCTCCACAACTTCAAGTCGGCTAGCCTACATGACACTCAATTTGGGCCCATAAGATGACTATATAAAGGCTACTCCTCCTCAAGGCACCAATTTAAATCACATATACTCATCTTTTGTTCACACGTGGCAGTTTACGAAAACAAATTCTAAGGCAACAGATCGAGATTCTTTTGAGGCAGCAGATCGAGATTCTTCTAAGGCAATAAACTGAAATCTTCTGAAGCATAGTTGACCAAATTTCTGAGGTTGTCTCAACTGGCTGAATTTTTCTTTGGTTGATTAGGTTTGATCTGGGATGTTTGTGGTCAATTTGACCTTGTTTCTAACTGGAAATCAGATTGTATCTCTTGTTGAATTGGACAATTTCTTTAAGAAAAGGCTATTGGGTTTTTTCCTAGTTAGGGTTTTCCCAAGGTAATTTTTTTTGTCTCATGTTTGGTTGTCTATTCATGATCCTACAGTCATTATTGTAACACTACTGAGATTTTCTATGTGTAATTGCTTAATGATAAATGTGACATAAGAAAAATTGGCTAAAGAATCATTAGAAGTAATTATCAAATTAGGAAATCATGAAAAATCAACATGGTATTAGAGCATTGGTGAAAGAGCAGCCTTGAATAAGCCAACGTGTTTCAAATTATCCTCTAGGGTTGCTGACAATTGCCCTTCTCATTACCGAAATTCGAAGATCATCCCTAGAGGAAGCCCTAGTCCAAACTCTAGTTATGGTTTGAAAGAAGGACGAAGAGTATGGAAGAGGGTCAAAGCCCTAAGTTTTGGCCAAAAGGCCTCAATCCATTTGTTAGAAGGATGAAAAGCCTTAGGACGAGGTCATAGGCCTAGAAGACACTAAAAGCATCAAAGGCCGAGGAGCCTCAGAAGGTGGCCAAAAGAAGTTCGAAGTGCCTCAGTTAGTGGAAAAGTCAACAATGTTGTCTTTTTGTAAGAGATATGCTAAAGCTTATTTGCAAAAGGTGGTTTAACAACATGATTTGATGCTTGCTAGATTTGTAACCCTTGGATTGTGGAGTTTGCAAGTCATTGTATATTCAGGTTAGGGAAAGCAGCCTCTCTTGTGAGTTAAGGAGGGATTTGACTGATACCCTTTTTTTTTCCCAAGGAAAAAATCGTAATTTCCATTATAAATATATATTGAAAATTACATGTTGTATTTGCTACATAAAGCATATCCCTGAAAACAAGATGGACTTTGCCATCTATCCTTCCAGTGTCAATTCATAGTATCTAAACATTTACAAAAAACTGTAGCAGTATATAAACAATTTATAGTCTGTTAAACAAAATTATATAGCAGAAAGTGTCAGTCAAAATCTGCCAAGTATCATGATGTCGGATCTGCAGTCAAGTGATGCTCTATGAAAGGCATGTGGTAATACTGATAGTTCTCTTGTCCCTGATGTCCCTATATCATCCATTGAATGATGGGTTGCTACGCGGCTTCCTTGGAAAGGCTATCAGAAATTTGGTTCCTTTCCCTGTAAATATGATTACAAACAATAAAATTGAAATGAGATTTTAGTGTTGTAATTTTGTCCAATAGTCCTCTAAGTGTGTGCATGTGACAATGAGTTAGTACGTTAAACCAATTGATGACAATTTTGGAATCACCAAAGATCTGTAGATGACTGCAATGCTTCTCAAGTGCAAAAATGAGGAGTAGTCTAAGACTGTTTAGTTCTGCGAAATTGTTAATGCCCCTGCCAAAACCCATCTTTAGTTTATAAAAATGGTCCTCTGTTATATAGAGGATTGCACCACCTCCACAGCTAGTTTCTTGGGTAGATCCATCTAAATAAGCTTAGGGAAAGGATTTGTCAATGACTTAAGAGGAGGTATGGCAGATACAGTGTGATTGTTCTTCTTCTGGAATTAATTGATACAAAGCCTCAATGTTTGTGCAAGTGGTGTTCCAATCGTTGGAGATGTCCTAAAATATTTGTTTGTCTCTTGCTATCCAAATGCCCCAACAGACTAATAGAGGAAGGTTGCGGAGTTTGGGGTCATTTGCGTTATGCCACCATGAATGCCAACTGGACTGTAAATTTTCCCCTTGCCATCTTGGATTGATCTTGAGAGACTGATATAATTGATGCCATACAAATTGTGCCATGGGAAAAAATAAAAAAAGATGGTTGATGGATTCAACATTATCCTTACATAGACATCAACGCAAGGGACCATGAATGGATCTGCTTTGAAGATTGTCATCAGTAGGTGCCTATTGTTTATCAGACACAACATGAAGAGTTTTTCTTTTGGGGGCACTTTTGGTTTCCAGAGAGGTCGCCACCACCAGTCTTTTATCTTAGGTTCACGATCCGAAAATATAAAAGTGTAACCCTCTTTTGGGGTGTATCTACCATGAGAGGAGATGGCCTATATCAGTTCGTCCTCCCGATATGATATTCTAACATGGGATTCAACAAGGGCATTTATATATCTGTTCCAGTCTTGTCTCCATTGATTGGGAATCATGAGGCCTGGAGCCGTTTTCCACGCTTGATTGATCATCAATGTGTTCTCTGCATGTGCTATATGAGATAGGTATTTTATACTTGTTGAATCAAGAATCTGCCTGAGCTCAAGCAGGTGGAGGTGGGCATTCCCACATCTCGACCATGCATCTCTGCCCATACGAACATTTTCGCTTGCCCCTATACACCAAGCCAATCCCTATTTTATGACTGACATGGATTGGGTGACTGCTCGCCAAATTGTAGAAATGTCGAATCTGTTCCTGACCAGGCTACGAATCCAGTCGATAATCGTTAGGGGATATATGTATTTGTGATATACCACCTCTTTCTAGATATTGGTGGATGTGAGAAGCTACCAACCCATTTTTGCAGCAAGTGCCTTTGCGAAACAATTGAGGTCTTTCATACCCAAACCCCCCCATTTCTTGGGTTTGGCGATCCGTCACTACAACAAAACCAACGATTTGCGCCAGAATTAGCGCCAGATTTTAGTGCATTTTTTTTGTAATTGTGATGAGCAACCTGGCGCTAAATCTGGCTCTATTGTACAATTTTTAAAGCGTCCTTTTTTGCGTCTGATTTTGCATCCTTTTTCACTCTAGATTTTGCATCATTTTTTGCACCAAACTAAGCATCATTTTTTGCGTCAAATTTTGAACCAAGATTTGCATCTTATTTTATGACAGGTTTTGCTTCTAGTTTTGTGTCATTTTTTGCATCTATTTTTCATTGTCTTTTGCTTCCTATTTTGTGTCATTCTTTGCTTCCTTTTTTGCGCCATCATTTG
>APFE030040446.1:0-13207 GCA_000404065.3 Pinus taeda | reverse complement strand
TATGAAATGAGTGAAAAACTTTGGTTATAATGCCTCTGAACTTTGGATAGAGACATAATGAACTCAAATATTAGGATTTCATGTAAAATCAACCACATTTTATTTTTCTGACCCCTTCTTGGAAATAATTTCGAGGATGAAATATTATTTACAACATTTCAAATATAATAATCACCAGCTATAATCAAGTGACCCTATAAAAATTATAGGACCTTAACAATGGCTCCAGCTAGGGATAACACTTCCTGGCGAAGTGTCAAGAACACCGTAGACTAGTAGCCTGACCCATTGGGCCGATCCCAAATCTGCAACCTGCTTTGTCATAAAAATCTCTATGACTGAAAATCTTCAAACTAGAATCAAAACCATTATGCAAACTGAAAACTGAAATACACACTTGAACTGAAATCTGAAATTGGAAAGAATGCTTGAAAAAATGCTCAGGGGACTGAGCTTATTTGCACACCGCTACCTACTCTACACTGCTAAACATGATGCTGAATCAAATAATACAAAAATGCCAATGAAGCCGGTCAAGTAGGTGTTGAAACAAGTGGGCCGCTTGACTGTTTAGCACAATCAAAAGGACAACTTGACTTTTTGTCCATAAAATCAAAGTTGTATAGTGCAATGGCAACTGTTGTTGGATCTAGTCATGAAAACATGATTGAACACTTGAGCTGAAAAGAACCTCCATGTAGTTTGCTATAGGATCAGTAAATGCATGATTAATTAGTTTACTTTGCAGGCCTTCATTGATCGATTGAGCATGGAAGATTTCATCAGTTGTATTATCAAGGTTAAACCCTGATTCCCACTGTTCAGTTTCAGTCTTGTACTCAAAAACATAATTCGCAGCAATCTACAAATGAAAAGGCAATACAATCTCCTCTTGTTTTGGAGAAGAAAGATTTTCCAAGAATTGTTTAGGATCTCAGAAATTATAGGACTGAATCTGATAATCCAAAAGTTCAATATCCTTCTTGAATCTTTCAACAACTAACTCAAGAAAACAAACTTTACTTTCAGGATAAAATTTGCTTAATTTCAAACAATGAACCCATGCCCATTAAAAATCTTCATCAATTTTAAAATCGGCTAATTCATCCCTGACTTCTTTTAAAATTTCACAAGGCAGAGGATTTTCCACGTAACTTGTCATCTTATTTAGCAAAAAATCTAATCAACTTGCAGTGGAGTCGCCATGAGTTTTCTACAAATCTAGATTCTTTAACACTGGAGTCATGCTAAAAACTTTGAAGCTTTGGATACTTTGAATGTGGAGTCACCAGGTGAATGATACAACCTTCGTGTGTCTGATCACTGTCCACCGTCAGTAATCAGATCTGGAATTTGACACACTTTTCCAGGAAATCTGAAAGGTTTGTTCCCCAGTATGGTCGCCACTATGTTGTCATTCTGTGTTTTTGAGGTTGAGGGAGTAAACACATAAGAAAACATCAAAACCAGCTTCAGAGAAGGATCTCTCTGTAAAATTTAGCTTTGTTTTATGTGAATTTTAGGTTAATTATTATTGTACTGATTATTTTTTGATTAGATTGTTTGGTTGATTAAATTGTTATAATTCCATTGGGCTATGGAGTATAGAGATTAACTAGGTCTGCATCAAACTTTAAAGGAGTTTCACAAGGCAAGCTAGGTTGCACTAGTTGGATCTTTCATAATTTTAAATGGATTATGAAAAAGAAGAAATGTGAGACTCAGTAGAAACTAAGGAGCAATGAAGGATTCCTTAATTTGACTTCAACAAAAAACATATAAATCACTAACAGCCAGAATAGGACGTTCTGTATAACATATCATATTCGTCACAGTTTCTATTATGTAATTAAGCTTTTTCAGAAATAACAGAGAAAGGAAACAATGATTAAACACATAAACTGAAGAAAAACATCACCATTTCGTACACCGCATGAATTCTGTGAAGAATGTCCTTGGATATTGATGCTTCCAACAACTTGGAAATTATAATTCGCAGAGGAAAATTATATTCAACAATCAACATCTGTTACTTCAAACTATGCGGTATTTATACAAATTCTAAACTAAAATATCTTGAATAAATATCAAGATTTGTTTACAAATATCTCAAACTATCTTATACAAATAGAGCTAAAATATAGGACATTCAAAACTAATGAATCTACTTGGCACTATATTCATGGATTTCTGGTGATAAATAAGAGCAATTCGAATTTCATAGCAACTCTTATTTGATGAGGTGGCCTCCAAGTCACTAGCTGCCTTTGATCTTTTTCCTCCCGGAACTCTGAAAAATAGGACCCAATCATACCTTTGAAGATATCAATCTAAGCTATCTATTCAAAAAATGAGAGAGGTCTTTGTAGCTTAGCATCCGAGGAACAAAAACCTCCTCCAATTTACCAAAATTCATTTCTGTTTATCCACAATATGCTCTGCAAAAAGGTGACTAAAACAAGACATTGCGTAGTCGGAAAAAATAGGCTAAAATGATGAGAGTGAATCTCCCAATCCCTGATAGATGTGTGAAAAGTGAGATAGGATTTTGTATCTTGGCATATTAGGAACCAAAACCTCATCCAGTATCCCGAGATTCATCTCTGATTATCTACAATATTCTCTGCAAAAAGGTGGTTGAAACAAAAAAATTCTAGAAAATATGCCTTCAAAGAATCATTAGCATTTCCCAAATCATAACAGATGTTAGAAAACTGAGAGAGGTTTTTGTACAAGAGGATATTAGCAACAAAAAACTCTTTCAGTATTTGAAAATCAGTTCTCAGTTGTTTGTAAACCATGTTTGAAAGTACTGTGTTGTATAGGGAAAAAACATAGTTTTACTTGGCCATGAAACAGATATATGGCGTGGAGGTGGGAGGTGAAATGGAGGTGGGGGATAATGTGGAGACACATGGTTGGAGGAAAGATGATTAGGTGGAAGAATATGAGTGTAGGATGAGGAGGGACATGGTGGGTGGTCGTTGGCAGTTTTCGGAGGGGGGTAAAAGCGGTATGTGGATTGTGAAGGGGGCGGAGGGTTTGAAATGGCAAGGTGATGACACATAGAGTGGGTCCGGTGGGGAGGAGAATTCCCTGACGGAGAAGATCCAGGGGCTGGTGTGAGGATCAGACCCATCTCTCTTAACATCTGAGGCTGACTGAAGAACACTAAAAAAAACTCCACAAAGTTTGATGCCTCGATGAAGGGCCAGTGGGAGGTGCAAACTGTCCACTAAATCATTGTTTGGGGGAGTTTGTGCACTACTGAGGTCTGGAGGACCTAGTCCATCTCCCAGGGACAGATCTAAGACGGTTTTGTTGTTGAGATCTCGTGTGGCAAGGTGAGGTCTCGCAGGTCCTCACTTGTTTAGAGTCTAGATATGAAACAATATCAATCGTTCTCTTTGAGCCCCTATTGAAGATAGTACCTTGAAAAATGTCGTGATCCTTTGTGTGGGGTCTGGTCTAATGGGAGGCTGAAGAATATACGTTCAGAACCTGAGAGGCTCTTGCATATATAGGGCCAAACATCTCTGATCTGGATACCTGAAAAAGTCTACGAGGGTCTAAGAGTCTCTGAATAAGCAATGAAACCTTCCTCTGATCTTGTAGTAGATAGGGCATAAAAAATGAGGTGCACCTTAGTCTCTACTTCCTATAAATGACATACCTAGTAGATTCTACCTGATCTATCTATCTGGTGGTTTGTCTCTACCCAAAGTCTCAGAATTGGCCTAGAGGAATGCGAAGAGCATGCATCTAGTGGTGAAATGTATACTGGGGTTGAATAATAAGCCTGTCTCTCAACTCTAAGAAGCGCTCAATATAGAAGGCCATCTTTGGGCGCAACCCTCCCGGAGGATTAACCTAGGTGATCTAGATGAACTTCTTGTAGATGTCCTCCTTGATGATCTTGTTCAACTCCTGTCTATTAGGTAGAAGGTGACCAGGAGCATCCAAGGAATATCGAAAAGGAGGGAGACAATCCTACTGAATGCCCATTGACTCTAAGATATGTGAAACTCATGTAAACCAACATCTAGCCCATCCCGAGGGAGAAGAACGGGCACTAGTCTCAGAAGAGCAATACACTAAGTAAGGGTAACGATCCCTACTCTTTATCGAGTTTGCAAATCCCAGACACGATGCAAGAATGAGACCAAACTGAAGAATATCTCAAGTTGAAAGGGTTGGGCTCTAAACTCTGCAAGGATGATGTGTTGAGGTATTGTCTGTTTGCATCTAATGATGCGGCGGAGAAGAAGAATCTGGACTCTCTCAACTTAAGCCCAATCCGACTCAAGTAAAGATAGTCCCCAAATCTCTGAGCCATATAGAATAGTGGGATAGATCATGGTGTCCATGAGGCTCATCTTGGACGAGATGTCCTAGAAGTGATGCCGAAAGCACTGTCTCTCGAGAAGGGCTAAGGATCCATATCCTTTGTTGATTCGAGGCTGAAGCGCTAATCACAAACTAAAACGGGGACCTAAGAATTGCACCCCCAAGTATGTATACATGTTTGTGATCTCAACTTCCTCCCCTCTGAATAGGAAGTGAAGGTTTGAAGTTTTCGTCACCCCATTGAATATCATAACCTTGGTTTTACCCACGTTAACCATCAACTATCAAAGATCACAAAATAGAGCTTGGCATCCAACTGCCTCTGTAATCCTTCTAGAGATGAGGAGAGGAGGACCACGTCATCAGCAAAGAGTAGAATAGATATCAGGACCTGGTGAAGAAGACAACCATCAGCGTCCTAGATATCCTCGTGTAGGAAAGCATCCAACTCATCAATATAGATCCCAAACATGGTAGGGGACAATGGACAACCCTGTTTAACCCCAATAGTGCTTCAGATGAAATCAAACACCCCATAAGCCATGCGAAGATGCCCAAGGACAGACTCATATAGGCACGTAATAACTATTAATAGGGTCGCCGAGATGCCAATATATCTAAGTCTTTGGAGTAAGGCTTCCCTCGAAATAGAGTCAAAATCTTTCCAAAAATCTACAAAACAACAATAAACTTTCAAAGAGCAATGTCGTGCCTCCTCAATCACGGCACAGAGGGTGAAGATGTGGTGAATGGTCTGATGAGCTGGTCGAAAAACTGCCTATCCCCTAGCTCTGAGTTGTCTCTGCTCAAGGTCATTGGAGAGATTCCTATGTAGAACAGTAGCATAAAACTTCGAGAATGTGTGGCCCACCATGATCATTCTGTAGTTATTGGGATTTGAGCTAGAGCCTGATTTGTGGATTAAATGGATGATGTGGTGTGACCACGCCGATGGAAAACCTTCATGGACTACATGGTTGAAGAGATCAACTAAGTAACTAACCAAAGCACGAAAACCGTGTTTAAAGAAATCTACGTGGTAGCCTTCCTCATCGGTTGCTTTGCTGATGTTCATCACCCAAATGGCCTTTCTAATATCTTTGTTTAAGAATAGGTAACATGAAGGGGGTGGGGAAGTAACATGAATTTGGCCCTGCCGCGAAATATCATAAAAGTTGGAAGTGTGAGAGAACATGGATGTAGGGCCGAGGTCAGATGGAAGAGGGGAGCGTCTGGGAAGGATGGTATGCCATAATTGTTTAGGGGAGTGGGCAAGGAGAGCAGAAAGTTCCCATCTTCTATGAGAGACAAAGAGTCGTTTCTTGTGATGAAGGAGACGATGGTAAGAAGATTTGAGGTTAGGGTAGAAGGGTTGAGAGTGGGTGAAATCATACCAAAGTTCTCAATGTAGAATTTTACATTCGTCATCGTACCATTTGTTCATGGGGCAAGATCTAACTTTTTGGGAGGTGGAAGAGGAACAAGTGGAGTGAGGGAAGGATTTGAGTGATGCTTCTCAAATGGCAGATGAAAGACAAGTGTATTTAGTGGAAGCAGAATCAAGCAAGGAGAATTGGGTCTTTGATGGGAGCATCTTGTGTAGGGTAGAGGAGAGGATTTTAGGGTCACCTTCGTCAAATCGAAAGGTGGTTCGGGGTGGGCCCCGAGGAGAAGGATGGGGTGGAAGGGGAGGATCAAACCAGAGATAGAAGGAAAGAAGTGAATGATCATAAAGGGGGATAGGGGAGACCGATAAATGGCAAATAAAAGGGAGCAAGTTTTGGCTAGTAAGGACACGTGAAAAAGCGAGAGTTTGGGAAACGAGGGAGACCATTTAGAATTAACAACTCCTGTGATTCCCCCAACTACAATAGATGCTTACCATAAACTGTTGCGGGACCCAAAGCATCATCTGACATCCGGTGAAGCCCAACTAAATCTGGATCTATCCCCTAAGTACAAAACACATCCTCTGATCGATCATGGAGATCTATAGTGTGAGCATTGAAGTCACTTAGGAGGATGACTTCTCCAACAAAAAAGCACTGGGTGATGTCGGTGTACAAGTCTATAAAGGGGTCACCATTTGAGCCATTAAGGATGGCAAATGGTGAAGAGGCTGGGGGGAAGTAAAAAAATGCAATGTATATGTCCCTCAGAGGAGAGACTCTGACGCTAACTGAATACACATAAACTTGGCAAACTCGTCTTCGACTACCAAAGATACCCTATTCCGGAGTGAGTCACTAGCCAAACAAACAACTCCACCTGACCCTCTAACCCCTCCCGAACTCCTCTTCTCTTGCCTATAAACTGAGAACTAATGGTAACTTGTGATATCTTGCAGAGGTCGAATAGGGCTTGCATGAGTCGTGGTCATGAAGAGGATGTCCATTGATTCGAATGTGTCATACAAAAGTCCCAGCAACGACCAAAAAGATCCATTGCCATTCCAATAATGGATAGAGATGTTTGTACCCTGTCGTCTACCCAAGTAGGCCCGTCATTTGGAACCTCTAGTTCGGGGTTTCCACCCAGGTGGGAAGGAGTCTCAAATGACTGCTCAGAGATTCCTGATAATTGCCCATTTCCCTGCCTGTCGTGCCGCCATAACCTATTCTCTGGATTGTTTAAGTTCCACAACCTGTGCTCAAGTGAGGTCCTCATCCAAGAAAATCCTACTAGGGAGAGAAAACAACTTTCGCTTAGCCTTGACGGGGCATATTCGATCAGATGTAGTCTAAAACCTAAGGAAGAGAGTGGAGTCGTAGCCCAACCAGGCTCTGTCTAGAGCTATATCAGGGAGGCTAAGGGTATCGTGAAGGAACTTAACCCCTACTTCCATAGGATCCGGAGAGGATTGAGATAAGGGGAGACCTCTCACCTCGAGATTCAATTCCCTCACTCGTCTAGTGCGTTCTTCCATAAGTTTTGCTTGTACAACCTCCTCAACTACTGCAAGAGGGGTAGGAGTTTTATCCTTTGCCTGAACCACCTGTGCCCAAGAATTGATGTGTGTCTCAATTACTTGTTTGAAGGTGGCCTGTTGGGATTAGATTTCTTCTTGCTTGCTTTTAAGGCCGAGAATTTCTGCATGCAACATATCATTTGGAGGATAGAGATTTTCCCGCTCTTTTCTTTCATGTAATATCTTCTTAAGGGATAAATTATCCCCTTCCACCTTCGAAGCTTTGGTAGAGAGGGTGTGTATTTTTGAATGAAGCTTGTTGTTTTTCGTTTCCAGAAATTCCATTTTTTGCAAAATTTGTTTTACTTGCGCTGTCCAAAATGAAAAATTCGACTCCATGGTTTTTTCATGGACCCCAGTTTCAAGATGTACCCGTTGACCTTCAACCATTGTTACTACGGGTTCAGGAGAAGCTTGAAGCTCTATTATTACTAAAATTTAGATTAATTGGAATTTCCCAAAAAGGAATCCAATCTCCCTATTTTTCTACAAAGTCTAAACTTTCTTCATATTTTTTCTTCCTACAAATCTAGTATATTTTACTAAACTTAATAAAAAAATACTTGAATATTTAAAACATTTTCGGAATAAATCACATTAGAAGATTTTGGTCGACGTGTTTTGAACCAACCAGTGTGGTTCATCTCCAGGACAAGATGAACAAACACATCAAGGTAGCAGGTTAAATAGGAAGAGAGACCATCATAACGATTAGAAGAAAACGACTATATTTGACTTGGAGAGGAAAAGATAAATATTTTATATTATTCAAAAGCGTTTGATTACAAACAAATTCAAAATTAAAAGTGCAGTTCCTTATGCTATCTTGTTAAGTGAAACATGGGCTGCTCCTATTGAAGCAATTACTATTGTGCGAGTCATAATGTATTTAAAAAAAATTGAGCAAATGGAAGAGGGTAGATGCCCTAAGGCTATCTTTAATGACAAATTGTGCAATAGATATGCTATCTTGTTAAGTGAAACATGGTTTCTCCTATTGAAGCAATTGCTATGGTGCGAGTCATAAGGTATTTAAAAAAAACTGAGCAAACGGAAGAGGGTAGATGGCTTAAGGTTGTCTTTAAAAAAAAAAAAAAACTTGGATGCAACAAAATAACAGATGGTTTAGTAAATGGGGTATTTGCTTGAACGTGTGTCCCATAAACAACAAAGAGATAAAAACTTTTGTTATGGAAAAGTTCCACATGCGTACTTGGGATAATGAGCTAGGAAGAAAGAAAAAATACTATATTGAAGTGTTTAATCCCACTCATAGTCATCAACCAAAAGCATACATAGAGGCCAATATCGCTTGCAGAGCCAAAATTCTTATTGCTCACTTAATGACTAATTCTCATCAACTCCGTTGTGAAACTGGGTGAAGTGTGGGAGGAAATAACATGCATTTTTTGTTCCTCGGAAAAAGTGGAAATAGAAAAACATTTCATTTTAGAATGCGAGGTCTTCAAAGACAACAAGAAAAGTTATGCAGATATGCTAGCAACTAGCTTTTGGAATAATCTATTTAGCGAGGGGCTTGTCGAGAAGCTAAGAGCATTTATTGTGAAGCTTTACAGAAAAATGGCCTAATACATCAAGCAAATGAAGAAGCAGTAATCCCATAAGCTATTTTTAACTTAGTAAAGGTTAAAATAATTTCTTTTTCTTTCTAATACTTCTCTCTATATCCATAAAAACAGTTTTGTTTTGTTTTTTTTTTAACATTATTCCTAATCTAAACTTTCTAATCTTACCATTCAAATCAAAGCTAATTTACGAATAAAATCAAAACTAATTTGCTAATAAAATCAAAGAATCCCTTCGGTATTTCATTTCCAATTTTATGACCAAGAATTTTATTTGACAAATTACAAAACACGAAAAGTATGGAAAAAGAAGATCATTATATTTTAGTCAAAATCTCATTCATTCAAATTCAAATTCAAAGGAAGCAGGAATATTAAAGGAGGCGAAAGGAAGGCGCACGTACAGGTCGCAGAGTAGGTTCGATAGCAGTATTTTGCCTAACCGTGCAGCTTAAAACTCGTGCATGACACCACAGAAATTAGTAGAGAGTTCGACCTCAGTGGTCATGGACGCGGAGGCCTCCAAGAAGGAGCGGCTCAACAAGGAATTCCTGGAGCTGCAATCCGTTTCTTCAGATCTGGCAAACTTCATTGTCCAATGGAAGGAGCTCGATTGCCACTTCAACGAATTGGAGAAGCTCATGCAGAAGCGCTTTGAAGAGCTCGGAAGAAAAGAGAAGGAAAATGAAAAGGAGAAAAAATCTGCCGCAGAAAAGAACACTGGCAACCCTAACGATACCCCGGAGGAGAAATTCGCTGCAGAAAGTAGCACTGGCTACCCTAATGAGACCTCAGAGAAAAAGTCCACTGCAGAAAAGAGCACCGGAAATGCTACTAAGACGTTGCCTGCCTTAAATGACGACGTGAAGCCGCAACCGAAGCTGATATCTCTATGCGAGGAAATGGACGGTGAGGGCCTCATCAATTTATTGGCCAATTCCCGCGCTGGCATCAGGAGACACGAAGTCCCCGCGGCGCTAAGATATGCGGCCGACCCGGCCAAGCTGGTTCTACAAGCCCTGGCGTGTGTTTATGTGGACGGTAATGCCCAGAAATCGTATACGTACCTTCTGGGGCAGAGAAATGCCTGTAATTTGCTCTTGGACTCCCTTCGTTCTGTTTTGACCCCGGACAAGGTGTCGTCAGAGGCGAAAAATGACGCTCAGAAAATTGCTGCTGCATGGAAATCTAAACTCAATCTTGATTCTGGATCCCAGATCACTATTGTCGAGGCACGCGCGTTCCTGAAACTAATGGTTTCTTACGGAATTTCGAAGGAATTTAAGGATGATGACCTTTGTGAGCTAGTCTTGCGCATTTTCCGTCACCCGGAGGTTTTCGAGCTCTGTCATGCCCTTCAAATCAGTCACAAGATACCAGGTTGGTGGACTTCTTCATTTATCAGCCGGCCTCTAGGTTCAGTTTAGTTTTTGTATTTAGGCAAAGTTTGCTTAAGGTTACATTGTTAGTTTATACTGTATGCTTTATAAGTAGAATAAAAATTACAAAATTCAGTATTTTGTGCGCTTTAATGTGTTTTGCCCCTTTTTCTGTAGTGTTCTGTTTCGGTCTTTTTTTTTTAGCATTCTCTTCTGTTCGGCATCGATACTTCTCAGTTTCTAGCATATCTCTTTGTACCTTCTTTTATATCTTTTCTTTCTTTGTCTTGCACTTTCTTTTATTAATAATTTCTTCGAGATGCTAGATATTAGCTTTAATACACTGGTCTCTGAACTTTACTGCTCTCAGTATTGATCCATTGATCTAGTAGTTGCTTTTACATCCCACTTTTTGTTACATGCACGATTTAAGTGTTTAACTCACGATTTAAGTGTTTAACTCTTTTTTATGTCAGGAGAAAAAATCGACCACTTTCATTAAAACAAAAGAAGTTACATTGTCGACAAGTCTAAGCGACCACTCTTTAACTCTGTTAAGTCCCATTGACGTGCTTTTGCTATTACTTGTTAGACATTAATAAACCTATTTTATGGATTTTCATTATATAATTAAACCAGTCATCATTACCATTATCTTATTTTATTTATCTTCATTACATATTTAGTCCACTCATTGGCAACTGCTCTTAGTTAAGACTCTCTTATTTTTTTGTTTGTTTGTTTGTTTGTTTTAAATCTAGGATAATCGGTAACTGGTGAGAGTTATCTTGAACAGACCCAGGATCAAATCCAACTGGCTGCCACTATAAACCTAGGCTAGGTGCAACAGCGTGCAAGCCGCACAATAGCAATTAACTTATGCCTCAACAAGAACCGAGACATCCGCTCTGGGGTCGCCTACTCTTCTAGCCAAGACACAACAGGTCATATATACTCAATGAGATTTGAACCTTCATCTCGTGGGTTTCACCCAACGAAACTTACTGTTAAACCCCATATCACTGTATAAGACTATCTTATATGTTAACAACTAGGAGAATGGCCTATAAAACTACTAACATCCTTAATTTGACGGTCTCTTGCGAACTCGGCTACAACAAATTTGTACATTTGTGTATACGCACTTCACGGCCGTTCCCTTGGTACATCGAGAAGAGCTAAAAATCCCTAGATTTGAGCAGACAATTCTTTGAAATTCAGCCCTATTCAGCTCCCCTTTTACAATGTAATGTGCACATGCTGTGGCTCCTGTGGCCTCCCTACCAGCCAGGTTTTCCTTTCTTTGTTTTGTTGGTAAATGGTTCTTTCTTAAGAAAATGGACTCTGTGGTGCTCCTTTCTTGGAATTGCCCTTGGAATGCAATTCTGAGTTAGGGCTTCAATAAACATATGACAGAATTGCGATTCATAACAGTGCTGCAATACTCATCAATCTATTACGCAGCACAGGTTCCACATATCCCCCAATAGGGATAACAACACCAATTAGTTTCTATGATTTCAAATGAAACTTTCCACGGTTCTGTTACTCAACAACTGGTCAGTGGTCACATGAACTACCCTAACTTTAGGTCAACCAATACTGCTCAGATCTATGTTGTAGAAAATGCTGGTCCTGAGCTCGGGCAAAAATGGTATCGAAACACAGAAACACATTTGGTACGGCCTGGAAACGCGATTCAGGCTTTACTACCACGTTTCACGTGGGGAAAACATGGCCCAATACGGTCTGAAATGTGTTTCCAGGTCATACGACCGCGTTTCTGCTTTTAAGTTGTGTGTGTTTTTTTCAATGTTCCATGGGGACGCGTCCCCAGGGTCGGTTGCGTGCACCCCTCGCACCCCACACACCAGGATGGGGGGACGTCTTGGGAAACGTTTCCCCACGTCCCCCTTTTGGGGAGACGCAAGGGGGGACGTTTCCCCAGTGTGGGGGACGCAACTCCCCAAAAAGGCGTCCCCCCTCAAAATGGGCTATGCGTCCTGTTGACTACTGGAGTAGCACTTGATGATTATGTGAAGACTCCATGCCCAAGGATGATTCAGAGGACACTTGTACCATCAGATGTCATCAGTCAACAGAGTTTTTTAACTCTCCTTCTATCTTCTCATCATCTTTCTTCTTTGTACCCAGATTCCACACCCTGCGGGGAATTGTAATAAGTGATGCTAGTATGAGGATTTTCTTGAATTTGTAATAGGCCTAGGATGTGGGACTCGATCAGCAAACGAGTACACCTTGGAGTGTTTTTTTTATCCGGTTAATTATCCCTTCTTTTTCAGAGGCGGATAATTCTCTGGATTTTTCACTCATTTTTACCCCAAAGCCGAGGTGACGGTTTGAAGATTGAGCCCCTGACACATCTTAGTGTCTAGGGTCGATGTATATTACCATACTAGATCACACAAAAAGTTTCGTGGAATTTGGCTAGGTCTAAGTAGGATTTTTTAATAGTTAAAAATTCCCGCAAAACGGGATTTTTTAATTATTTTTTATGTAAAAGCATAAATAAGTGGCCTTAGGAAGCCTCTGGGGCGTATGACCACTCGAAATTCATCCTCAGAGGCCTAGCATTCTCCTAGAGCCTACTTTGGGGGTCAAAAAATGACTCAGAGTCCCTCAAAAGGCGATTTTTCAAGTGACAGTGGCAAAAATGAAGAGAAAATTCAAAAAAATGAATAATTGAGAAAATTCATAAATTTTTCCAAGGTCAAAATAAGTCAAATTTTGACATGGAAATTAAGCAGAAGATCAAAGGTGATGTGGCAGAGCATGTGGGACCCACCAAGCAAGCCACAACTCAAGTCAAAGTTCTTAGTCAAAAAGCAAGTCAAAGAGGGCCCACGTTGAGTTTATGAGGCACATCGAATTCTTAAAGTTCAACTTTTGATTTAATTTAAATCAAA
>APFE030040437.1:0-62024 GCA_000404065.3 Pinus taeda | reverse complement strand
TTTTTCCTATGATTTAGAATTCATATGCAGGTAATTTCTATACGGGGTTAAAACCTACAGCAGTAAAGGAGCACTGACAAGAGTGTCTTTCAAAGCATCGAAGGATTTCTCGGAAACTTCATCCCAAATGAAAGGGATCCCTTTCTTAATAAAGCGAGTAAAACCATTGGAAATTTTAGCATAGTTAGGAACGATTCGATGAAAAAAGTTATCCTTTCCTTGCAGGCTTTGCAATTACAGCAATGAGGTGGGGGGGGGGGGGGGGGGTGTAAGGTGACAATAGCCTCAAATTTTAAAGGAACAATTCAGATACCTTCGTGGGACACCAAAAAACCCAAGAGTCAACCAGATTCAATACAAAAAACACACTTGTGTGGATTGAGATGGATGTTATAATGGCGACATCACAAAAAGATGGATCTTAAGTGGTCATGATTCTTAGCAGAATGAGTTGGTAAGTCGTCAAGGTAAGGCTAAACAATGTGTCGAATATCGTGAAATGCATAAGGCATTGCTCTCTGGAAGTTAGAGCCAACATTTTTTAAACCGAAAGGAAGCTTCTTATAGGAAAAAGTGCCCCATGGACAGACAAAGGCCGTTTTATGCTGACCAGTAGGTGAAATGTTGATCTGGTTGTAGCCAGAAAAACCATCCATAAACGAGGAAATCTCACTCCCAGCACACTTATCAATGATCTGATCAATCAAAGGAGTGGGATAATTGTCTTTTGGACAAGCGTGATTGCGGTCGCGGTAATCAACACAGACACAAATCGTGCCTTGCTTTTTAGCAACAGGAACAATGTTGGACACCCAATCTATCAATGGGATTAGATAGATAAAACCAACTTTTAAAATATTTTCAACCTCTTCTTTAATAGTAGCAACCTTTTGAGGATGCACAGGGAGAATCCATTGGTGAACAGGCTTGACACCAGGATAGGTTGGTATTTCATGCACCATTATTGTTGGATCAATACCAAGCATTTCCTTGTATGACCACGTGAAGACATCTTGAATTTTTTTGAAAATTTGAGTATAAACCTTGATCTCATCGGGAGAATAGGACACCCCAATATGAATGTTCTTGACAATTCTAGGTTTAATGGAATTATCAAGAGCTATGGTTGCATTAATGTTTCCCATGTTACCCTCAGACAAGACTTTGTGCACCAAAACAAGTGTTTGAAGTGGGTGTGATGGGAAATGAGAAATAAATGCTTCAAACATGAAGGCATCTCATTGAGGCTAGGAAGAAATGAAGAACGATGATGGAGACCGTTCCAAGGAGTTTTGTCCAAAGACATAACCTCAATGATAATCTCTTCGGTGGGGAATGCCTCGTTCAAAGGAGCCGGGGAATACCAAGAGCCAAGCCAAGGAGATGGGACATAAGTATCCAGGTTCATACTAAAAACAACATGACTTTTATGAAGTGGCCACTGAAGCCAAGAAAATTTCTTGATAATTTTTCTCTAATGGACTTAACGACATAGAATCACCAAATGAATCAATTTGATCTAGAGTAGGAATAATCCAAGCATTTGTAGAGACCGAGATCATATTGATCGAAGTGACATTCGAATGTGGGAGAGTAAAAGTACCCATTAAAGCAGAGTCTTTGAAAATATCTGCCCCCACACTCTCATAATGAATCTCGGCATTTGCCACATATGGGACATTGTCGATCGATGAGCCGGAAGAGGAAAAAGACAATTGGTCGACAGTGAAAAATTTTCCTTCGTGAGGAAAACGAAGAACCCGAAACAAAGAAGAAACCACACAAAACATAGTGTGGGTCTAACTTCACCTGAGAAGAAGGTTGTAGTTGAGATTCACATCTACAACTTCCAATTCTATATCAACGGTCTTTCCTTCCAACGTGATCAACAAGTTTGTGAGAATGACATATGGACGAGAGCCTCTGCCATCAAAGGCCTCCAAAGTGTTCGAGGACTGATTAAGAGAAGGAGAGCTAATTTCCTTCTAGCACGAAACATACATGTTGCAGGTGGAAGCACCTTCATCAATAATAGTCCGATGGATCGTCTTCCCTTTAATGAGAACCTGAATCAAAAATGTGATCTGATGAGGAAGAAGAGGAACGTGGTTTTCAAGACCAAAGGTAATTAAACTCAAATCAACATTATCAACAGTGCCTATAGAAGACAACAATGGGTTCCACTGCATTGGACATGTTTGGAGAACTTCCAAAGCAAACATCACCAAAGGTGCTTGAGCTAAATCCTCGATAATATTATAATGTTGTACAGCTCTAGCATTGAAATTATAAGATGATTTCTGAAATACACCCTTGGGAGGTGGTCGGATTACAGACTCACTGTTAGGACACTCAATATGGAGCGGACCAGAACTAGATGGATTAGAAGTATAAGGTATATCAATAAATTCTTTCTCCACCATCTACTTTTGCGGGGTTTGATAGCATTTTGTTCGAGTAGAAATCGAAATAGGTGATGAACCTTGCATCATGAAAACTTGGGAACCAGATGAGGAAGAGGATTGTGGTTGGTCTACCAACTACAACCGCTGAGATGTTAAAGGTTCTTTCAGAATAGCCGAAGTGCCTTTCAATAAGCGGTTAAATTCAGAACGTCAGGGACAATCCTTGGTATAAAGGTCTTCCTCACAGATGAGGCAAGGATATTTCGGCTTTCTCTTAAAAGCATCATCAGCAAATGATTTAGGTGGATCTTGATTTAGGGCATCAGTTTTAGCTTTACCTTTACCCTTTTTCTTACCTTTTGAGGCCTTATCTACTACGATAAACTCAACAGTATGTACCTTGAAGGTTTTACCAGGATTTGACAAATTTTTCGAAGGATTATTGGAACTAGTGTTTGAAACAGATTTATGCTCTGAACAAGCCTTAGTGGAAGTTTGAGACACTGAACCAATTACACCATCAACAGGTGGTACATCGGGAGACGTTGAGGCTACGCGATCCAGAGATGGTCTTGGAGCATCAGGAAACATCTCATATAATGTGCCAGATTGTGAATAAACTAAGTCTAGATACTGAGCATGGGAAATAGCTTATTCTTCAGTAACACATCCACCCATAGATCCTTAGCAATATTTTTAACGAGTAATTTTGTGAACCATTCAGTAAACAACTCATCAGCAATCTCGAATTTGATGAAGCGACGCCGACGTCTCCATTCATGGATATGATCGGAAATGTGGGTTGCGGTATCTTACTTAAGGGATGTGAGCAAATGAGTTCCAATTTCATAACAAACCGGAAATTGGAGGTGGGTAAGGAAGGCCATAGCTAAAGAGTTAAATTCAACATAGGTAGCTCGAGGAAACTCGATATACCATTTTGTGACAACACCTGTCAAGGTTCTCTAAAAGAGGCGAAGATGGATAGAGTCGTCAACATATGAATTGGAGGAGCACCATAGGTGATATGTCATCACATGGGCTTGCGGGTCCTCTTTAGAATTTCCTTCGAATTTAGGCAATCACTTGGAATTTTAGTTGGAACCAGAGGTCAGTAAGGCGAATGAAGAATAGGATCATTTGTGAGCCTTGAGACATCAGGTAGTTCCAACGTAGCCAAGAAGGGAAATTGTCGATTGAATGACATGTAGGGCCTTTGAGGAGACCCAAACTTTGGGTTCCACCCTTGCTCATAAGTATTTGGAGGATTTTATCCATACAAGATTTGATTTTTCCCCCACTGAGGGTTACCTTGACCATAAGGTGGATTTTGTCAAGGGTAGGTTTGATATTTGTTGGCATTATGATTTATGTGTTGTACTTGATGGCAACCCACTTGTAGCAGAACAACTCTCTTGTATATGGTAACTAGATAAGAGATATCAGATGTGACAGAATGCATGACAGTAGTGTTTACAAATATGATGAAATGCAGGGCAGCTTCAAGGAATCAGTTCAGAAAGCAACTCACTCAGATGACAGATCATAGTACTGCAGGTTGACAGCAGAAAGTTATAGATCAGACTACACAAAATGAAGAAAGAGAGGTATACATAAGTTCACCATTAACCAAACTACGTATACACGCAAGTTCACTGTATACAAGTCACGTATACGTACACATGCACTTTCACAAAAGGAAAAGCACATATACCTTGGAAAACTAAATGTTTGGTCCGAAATATTTGGTGCATGGTATTTTGATCCATGGTATTGGTCCAAGGTACTGGGTCTGAGGTATTGACCCCAGGTATTTGGTACATGGTATTGGTCCAAAGTATTGGGTCCGAGGTATTGACCCCAGGTATTTGGTCCATGGTATTGGTCCTAAGAGGTTTTGGACCGTGGTATTGAGAAAGGCCTAAAAATATAAAAGGAGGAGAAGATCATTAGGCCAAGGCGTGCAAGTATCGAATATCTGATATAGTGTGAGATCTAATATGCAGGTCATTGGCTTATGGTGTTGTGCTAGATCTGAACCGAGGAAGAACCTTACCGCTTGATGAAGGATAAGAGCTAATGATGCATCAATATCTTAAGGCTTGAAGTGAATTATATTTATGTGGTTTTATCATGTATCTGAATAATTGACGCATGTTGTAGTTTATAAATATGATGATATAGGTATGATTGAAGTTTGGAACAGTTGTTATGTTGAAATCATCTTTTACAGATCTGTACACAAGTTCACTTCAGAAAAGAAGCGTATACACGCAGGTTCTGCATATCAAAACAACGTATACATCATAAATTTGATTTGCAAGTATTTACGTTGGTTCGCATTGAGGAAAGTGCATATGCACGCAGGTTCGACACATGGAAGTAGCATATACCTTATAAAATATGTTTTAGTTGCTTCTATTTGCTGTTGCAATGTTCTGTGTTATTGCTTAGGTTCTGGTTATTGTATTCTAGTGACAACATTCTCAATGATCAGAGTGATTAATTGATTTGGTTGTGGTTGGTTCAAAAAGGAGATTGGTTGATGCAGATATGTTTGATGATTGAATGACATTGTTGATGGATCCAGTCTGAAAATTTATGAAACGTGGTCCCTGGAAGGAAAGAGAAGGTTGTAGCCTTCTGTAGGCCAACACCTACATACTAGTAAACATAACAGCTAGTACAAAAGCTAGGGGGTTGTAACTCCCTTCCAGTAGAAGCCGGAGAATGAGAGAAGGTTGTAGCCTTCTGCAAGTAGAAGCATGCGCACTGGTATAAGTCTGCACCAGTACAAAAATTGTAAACAGAATTCTCTTATTATTAAAAGAGGACAGAGACGATTGCAGTAAGTGGTTTTCACCCACATTGCATTTCCACCTTATATCTTGGTGTTCATGTGTGTTTCTTATGTGTGATGATCTGCTCTATTTTACTGCACCTGGTTACTGTTTATATGGTTCTGATGCACTGATTAAAGCTTAATATATGATGAATTAACTTAATCATAAATTTGTTGGATATACGTTAGTTGCTCTAAACACAGTTGCGTGTACACGCAAGTTCCCTTAATTGAAGTAGCATATATAAATATGATTATGGAAATGAAAAATTATTATTTTGATAATATTGATTCACCCCCCCTCTCAGTATTATTTGCAACAATTGGTATCAGAGTAGGTCCTTTAGAAGAAGCTTGATCACTTGAAGGAAGATCCATCATCATGAGTAATCAAGAAAGCGGGGGATCCATCAGACTGCCAATCTTTGATGGGAGCAACTTTGTTTATTGGAAGGTAAGAACCACAACCTATCTTCACTCTCTTGGAATAGATTTATGGGAAGTCGTGGAAGGAGGATATACTTTTCCATCAGCAATTCCTACAGATGCAACCGGTAAAAAGCAATATGAAACCAATGCCAAGGCTATCAATACATTATTGGGAATTCTGTCACAATCAAATTTTGTCAAAGTTATGCAGCTCAAATCAGCCAAAGAAATATGGGACAAAATCATTCTAAGCTACGAAGGAGACTCTCGGGTAAAACGTGCTAAACTGCAAACTCTCATAATTCAATATGAAACTCTCAAGATGCACAATGATGAAAGTGTAGCTAGTTAATTCTTACATATAGATGAAATTATTAATTGCATGAAGAATTTGGATGAAGAGATAAAGGAAGTTACCTTAGTTGAAAATTTTTTAAGATCCTTATCTGCTAAATTTGAATCAAAAGTATCTGCCATAGAAGAAAAGTAGTATCTACAGACTATTACTATGACACAGCTTCATGGAATCTTAACTGCCTTTGAGATGAGAAAAGGAGGTCCATCAGATATAAGAGAAGTCTCATTTAAAGCTTCAGCAAAAGGAAAAGAAGAACTCAATGAATCAGGACATATTTCAGAAGAATAAGAGGAAGCAAACTTTGTCAAGAATCTTCAATGGGGTTCCGGTAGATTCAGAGGTAAACTACCTTTCAAATGTTTTGCCTGTGGTAGAGTCGGTCATTATGCTGCCAAATTTCCTCGTAGAGATAAATATAATAAAGGGAAGGAAACTGCAAAATGGAATAGAAAACAAAGTCTAAGTAAAAAGAGCTACTATGCTCGTGAAGATAGCGATGGTTTATCAAATAGTGATGAAGATGAAAATAGTAATGACTATAGACTTCTGATGGCTTATGAAGATGATGGTTTTTTTGGATGATTTAGATGAAGATGAACTTTATGAATAAATCTCTAAACTCAAAATTTGTTTAGAAAAAAAGAATATGATTATAGATACCTTGACATTCCAACTTGTTGAAAGAGAAAAACACGATGAAAAGCTAGAATGTGAAATTGTGAATCTAAGAAAGGATCTTGAGAAAACAAAAGCTCTCAATCTTAGATTTTCTAAAGGATTAGAAAACCTAAATGAAATTATGAAAGTGCAGCGCTCTCCTCTGATAAATTCAGGCCTTGGATACACTAAAGAAACATCTCAATCACAGAAGCCGTCAACCTCCACTAAAAGCTATTGTGAGGTAGCAAAGAGCAGTCAACAGTTCGATAATCGTTAGCAAAGGCATAAAGCAGATCACCAAGGGAATCAGGCTCAATTTACTTCAAGGATGAACATAAGCCACAATCAACCTCAAGTAAATCATACTAAATTTGCTTCAAAGAATATCAATCAACAGGTCAGTAGGAGGAACTTCAACTACAATCAACAGGTCAGTAGATTCGATAATCGCAAGAACTTCTTTAATGGTCAATGTTTCTCATGTCATAATTTTGGACACAAAAATGCTCAATGTGTTGCTTACAAAACTATCATGACTAGAGAAGCACAAACTCAAAGAAATGTGACAGGGATTAAGAAGTTCCTATAATAACTTTTTCTCTTCTTGAAAATGAAATAGAATTCTCAATCTGTAGCAACTTTGATCATGAAGAATCTAAATGCAGGAGTAAATTTTGGCAATTAGCTCAAAAAGAGAAAACTCCATTAAATCCCAAAATATGGACAAAGAAAAAACCACAAACAGAAAGATGTGGTATAGCCTTATATGCAGAAGGACAAGAGAACTAGTGGGACATCGACAGTTGATGCTCAAAACACATGACAGGTGACAGAGAAAAACTACACTCATATAATGCCTTAGAAAAGGAAAAGAGTGTCTCATTTGGAAACGACACTCCTGCTGTCATAAAAGGTAAAGACTCTATTTTCTTGAAATAAAAGGTTAAAGCTAGGAATGTTATGTATGTTGATGGCTTAAAGCATAATCTGTTGAGTGTGAGTCAAATGTGTGATCAAGGAAATGAAGTAGTGTTTCGATCAAATGGATGTGTTGTTCGTGAGCTTGATACAGGAAAAACCGTGATTAAAGGGACTAGAACTCCAAACAACCTATACATACTCAAGGGAGGACAACAACAGTGATATCTAAGCAAAAATGATGAAAATTGGCTATGGCACAGAAGATTGGGACATCTAAGCTTTTCTCAAATAAGAAAAGCATGCAGATTCCAGGTTGTTCATGATCTTCCAAATATCAACATTCCTGAAAAATACTATATGCAAATCATGTCAATTTGGTAAGCAAAATAGATCTTAATTCATCGAAAAGGAAGGGTCAGCTAGTAAGCCTCTTGAATTGGTTCATATTGATTTATGTGGTCCATCAAGGAAAAATTCACCTCGTGGAGAAGAATACTTTATATTGTTCATTGATGATTTTTCCAGAATGTGTTGGATAGGTCTTCTAAAGCATAAATATGAAGCATTTGAAAAGTTGAAAACCTTCAAAGCTTTGGTTGAAAATGAATCAGATCGCAAAATCAAATGCCTAAGATCTGATCAAGGAGGGGAATTTACCTTAGATGAATTCTTTGACTTTTGTGAACAACATGGAATAAAAAGGTAGTTCTCCACCGCAAAGAATCCTCAACAAAATGGATGAAAAGAACTGTTCAACAAATGGTCGTGCTATGCTAGATAAATCTGGAAATCCTGCAACCTCCTGGGGTGAAGCTGCATTTGCTGTCATCACTATTCTCAATCAAGAAAATGTTTGGGTAAACAACACTAAAAATCCACATGAAATTTGGTATGGTAAGACTCCTACTGTAAAATACTTCAAAGTTTTTGTAAGCAAATGTTACATCAAAAGGATTGATGAAAAACTTGGTAAGTTTGAACCCAGAGCAGATGAAGGTATTCTTCTTGGCTACTCTTCCGGAAGTAAAAGATATAAATGAACAAAAGACTAGGGAAAATTATTGAAAGTATTGATGTTGTGGTTGATGAAGCATGCAAAAATCCAAAGCAAATAAAAACCGAAGATTATGACAATGAAGAAGATGAGGATCATTTTCCCACATCAAATCACACTGATTCTGAAGAAAAAAACCAATGAAGCACCATAAGAAGAGATAACGATAAAAGAAAAGAGTCTGTCTAGGTATGTTCAGAAAAATCACCTAGAAGCTCAAATCTTAGGAGAAAAAGGGGCAGGTGTGCAGACTAGAAGAACCATTGCCGAAGCTTCAAGCTATCTAGCATTACTATCTTCCACTAAACCTCAAAATGTAAATGAAGCATGCAGAGATGGATGTTGGGTCAAGGCCATGAATGAATAACTTGAGAAAATTGAAAAGAATAATAACTGGGAATTAGTTCCTAGACCTCATAATAAGAATATCATAGGAACTAAATGGATATTCAAAAACAAGCTTAATGAAAATGGAGAAGTCATTAGAAACAACGCTAGACTTGTTTGTAAAATATATGCTCAACAAAAAGGTATAGACTTGAAGAAACTTTTGCAACTGTTGCTAGACTTGAAGCCATCAGAATGTTTCTTGCTCTTTCTAGTTTTCAAAAATTCAAAGTATACCAAATGGATGTAAAATATGCCTTTCTTAATGGAGACTTAGAAGAAGAAGTCTATATTGAACAACCAGAAGGATTCATTCTTGGAAATGATACAAAACTTGTATGCAAAATTAGGAAAGCTCTCTATGGTTTAAAACAGGCTCCAAGGGCATGGTATTACTGTCTTGAAAAATATCTCCACCAACAAGATTTTTCAAAGGGGTCAACAGATAACAATCTATATACAAAGATGGACACTAATAAATTGCTAATAATTGTTGTGTATGTTGATGATATCATTTTTGGTAGCAATGAAGAATCCATGAGTCAGAATTTTGCTTCAGTAATGTAGGAAGAATTTGAAATGTCCTTGCTTGATGAGCTTACCTACTTTCTTGGTCAACAAGTTCAACAAAATAAATATGGTATTTTTCTCTCAGAAATCAAATATCTCATACAGATCTTGAAAAAGTATGGCATGGAAGATTCTAAACCAGTATGTACTCCGATGGTAATTGGATGTAGTCTCAACTCAAATGATGAATCAGCAGTGGTACATCAACCAACTTACAGATCCATGATTGGCAATCTGCTTTACCTAACAGGTACCCGACCAGACATCATGCATGCAGTGGGAATAGTTGGAAGATTCCAAGCAAATCCAAAGGAATCTCACCTTCAGGCAGTCAAAAGGATCTTCAAATATCTTCAAGGAACATAGAACTTTGGTTTATGGTATCTTAGAGATACAGATCTTACTCTTCATGCAGATACAGATGTAGATTGGGCATGAAGTGTTGATGACAGAAAAAGTACTTTGGTGGTGCATTCTATATGGGTTCCAGGTTGGTGTCTTGGTTCAGCAAGAAACAAAGTTCAATTGCATTATCTACAGCTGAAGTAGAATATGTGGTTGTTGCATCTTGCTGCACATAATTAATTTGGATGATGCAAACCTTGCAATATATTTAGATCACATGTACTGCACCCATCTCCATTCTATGTGATAATACAAGTGCCATCAATATTTCAAAGAATCCAGTCATGCACTCCAAGACCAAGCACATACCCATTAAATATTATTTCCTACGTGAACAAGTGCTTGAACAAAAAGTCAAAGTGGAGTATGTTCCATCCAAAGAGCAAGTTGCTGATATATTCACTAAACCACTACCTAGAGAGACATTTGAATATCTCAGACAAAAGCTGGGAGTAGTTTCTGCATCATCCCATTGTTAAATCTTATATTTCAAAAAAAGGTGGTTATACGCGAGTTTCATGAAGTGTAGTCGCATACATACTCGAGTTTTTGTGGACACAATCGCGTATATGTTGGTTTGAAGAAAAACAGTGGGCCAGACTCAAAAAAGGGGGGTCTGATATGGATCTGTCAATTATCTGCTCTACTTGATGATGATTTCATCTGTTGATGTATTGGTCCTCATAGTGTTGTTGATCACTTGATGTATATCTGATTGATGATGATGCTTTGATATCTCTTACTGACATATGCAATGATCAGATTTGACAGTGAACAAGTGGAACAGGTTCAGGGGGAGAACATGGTTGATGATATTTTGGGAACTATTGGTGGACATTTACAGGTTGTTGGTCTGGATGCTGGATGCTGATGTTGGTGTTGGCTGTTGACAAATGTTGTTGATGATAGTTGTTGATGACTATCATGGTCTTGTTTAGGACATTTGGTCTCTGTTATATATGTCATGTATACATTTTACTGTAACGTCATGAAAATACCTAATTTGTAACCCCACTATGCATGGGATGAATCATGTAATTTTTCTTGACTAGTATAAACAATTGATATATCCCCACTTGGTTGGGTAGATGAGTCAAATTTGGTATATCCTCACTTGGTTGGGAGATGGATGTATGTATGAGTCATTGGTGATAGGAAGGTTATTTGTGATGTATGTATAGAGTCAAGTTCTTCTTTTAGAACATCTTTTTGCAGACTTTACTTATGCTCAGGGGGAGCATGGACTCAATCATGGGAGCTCAATCAGCACTTCAGCATATCAGAGAATTCAGCATGCACTTAGGAGGAGCATGCACTTAGGGGGAGCATAACCCTTTTCTCTTGATGTCAAAGGGGGAGAGTGACTTGGTGTGGTTGTTGCCATCAAGTCCAAAGGGTGAGATTGTTGGCATTATGATGTATGTGTTGTACTTAATGGCAACCCACTTGTAGCAGAACAACTCTCTTGTATATGGTAACTAGATAAGAGACATCATATGTGATAGAATGCATGAAAGGAGTGTTTACAAATATGATGAAATGCAGGGAAGCTTCAAGGAATCAGTTCAGAAAGCAACTCACTCAGATGACAGATCACAATACTGTAGGTTGACAACACAAAGTTACGGATCAGACTACACATAATGAAGAAAGAGAGGTATACGCAGGTTCACCATTGAAAAAACCGTGTATACACATGGGTTCATTGTATACAAGTCGCGTATATGTACACACGCACTTTCACAAAAGGAAAAGTGAGTATACCTTGGACAACTAAATGTTTGGTCCGAAGTATTTGGTCCATGGTATTGGTCCAAGGTATTGGGTCCAAGGTATTGACCCCAAGTATTTGGTCCATGGTATTGGTCCTAAGAGGTTTTCGAGCATGGTATTGAGAAAGGCCTAAAACTATAGAAGGAGGAGAAGATCATTAGGCCAAGGTGTGCAAGTATCAAATATCTAATATAGTGTGAGATCTAATATGTAGGTTATTGGCTTATGGTGTTGTGTTAGATCTAAACCGAGGAAGAACCTTAGTGCTTGATGAAGGATAAGATATGATGATGCATCAAGATCTTAAGGCTTGAAGTAAATTATATTTATGTGGTTTGATCATGTATCTGAATAATTGGTGCATGTTGTAGTCTGTAATTATGATGATCTGGGTATGATTGAAGTCTGAAACAATTGTTATGTTTAAATCATATTTTACAAATTTGTACGCAGGTTCACTAAGGAAAAGAAGCATATACACGCAAGTTCTGCATATCAAAACATCGTATACATCATAACTTTGATTTGCAGGTTTGTACATTGGTTCGCTTTGAGGAAATCACGTATGCACACAAGTTCGACACATGGAAGTAGCATATACCTTATAAAATATGTTTTAGTTGCTTAAGTTTGCTATTGCAGTGTTCTGGGTTATTGCTTGGGTTCTGGTTACTGTATTCTAGTGACAACATTCTGAATGATCAGAGTGATTGATTGATTTGGTTGTGGTTGGTTCAAAAAGGAGATTGGTTGATGCAGATATGTTTGATGATTGAATGATGTTTTTGATGGATCCAGACTGAAAATTTATGAAACGTGGTCCCTGGAAGAAAAGAGAAGGTTGTAGCCTTCTGTAGGCTAGCACCTACGCACTAGTAAACATAAAAGCTAGTACAAAAGCTAGGGGGTTGTAGCTCCTTTCCAGTAGAAGCTGGAGAATGAGAGAAGGTTATAGCCTTCTGTATGTAGAAGTCTGTGTACTGGTATAAGACTGCAACAATACAAAAATTGTAAACATAATTATCTTATTATTAAAAGAAGACAAAGATGATTGCAGCAAGTGGTTTTCACCCACATTGGATTTCCACCTTATATCTTGGTGTTCATGTCTGTCTCCTGTGTGTGATGATATGTTCTATTTTACTACACCTAGTTACTGTTTATATGGTTCTGATGCACTGATTAAAGCTCAATATATGATGAATTAACTGAATCATAAGTTTGTTGGATATACACTAGTTGCTCTAAACACAGTTGCATGTACACGCGAGTTCCCTTAACTAAAGTAACGTATATAAATATGATTATGGAAATGAAAAAATATTAGTTTGATAATATTGATTCACCCTCCCCTCTCAGTATTATTTGCAACAATTGGTATCAGAATAGGTCCTTCATAAAAGCTTGATCGCTTGAAGGAAGATCCATCATCATGAGTAATCAAGAAAGTAGGGGATCCACCAGACCGCCAATCTTTGATGGTAGCAACTTTGTTTATTGGAAGGTAAGAACCACAACGTATCTTCAATATCTTGGAACATATGTCTGGGAAATCGTGGAAGGAGGATATACTTTTCCATCTACAATTCCGATGGATGCAACAAGTAGAAAGCAATATGAAACCAATGCCAAGGTTTTCAATACATTATTGGGAAGTTTGTCACAATCAGAGTTTGTCAAAGTTATGCAGCTCATATCAGCAAAAGAAATATGGGACAAAATCATTCTAAGCTACAAAGGAGACTCTTACGTAAAACATGCTAAACTGCAAACTCTCAAAATTCAATATGAAACTCTCAAGATGCACAATGATGAAAGTGTAGCTAGTTACTTCTTACTTATAGATGAGATTGTTAATTGCATGAAGAATTTGGGTGAAGAGATAAAGGAAGTTATCTTAGTTGAAAAAGTTTTAAGATTCTTATTTGCTAAATTTGAATCAAAAGTATCTGCCATAGAAGAAAAGCAAGATCTACAGACTATTACTATGACACAACTTCACAAAATCTTAACTGCCCTTGAGATGAGAAAATGAGGTCTATCAGATATGAGAGAAGCCGCATTTAAAGCTTCAGCAAAAGGAAAAGAAGAACTCAATGAAATAGGACATATTTCAGAAGAAGAAGAGGAATCTAACTTTGTCAAGAATCTTCAATGGGGTTCCAGTAGATTCAAAGATAAACTACCTTTCAAATGTTTTGCTGGTGGTAGAGTCGGTCATTATGCTGCCAAATGTCCTCATAGAGATAAATATGATAAATGGAAGGAAACTGCAAAATGGAATAGAAAACAAAGTTTAAGTAAAAACAGCTACTATACTCATGAAGATAGTGATGGTTTATCAAATAGTTATGAAGATAGCGATGGTTTATCAAATAGTGATGAAGATGACTACAGACTTCTGATGGCTTATGAAGATGATGATTTTTTGGATGCTTTAGATGAAGATGACCTTTATGAAGAAATCTCTAAACTCAAAACCTTTTTAGAAGAAAAGAATATGATTATGGATACCTTGACATTCCAACTTGCTGAAAGAGAAAAACATAATGAAAAGCTAGAATGTGAATTTGTGGGTCTAAGAAAGGATCTTGAGAAAACAAAAGCTCTCAATCTTAGATTTTCTAAAGGATCAAAAACCTTAAATGAAATTATCAAAGTGCAGCACTCTCCTCTGATAAAGATAGGTCTTTGATACACTGACGAAACATCTCAATTATAGAAGCCATCAACCTCCAATAAAAGCTATTGTGATGCAGCAAAGAGCAGTCAATAGTTTGACAATCGTCAACAAAGGCATAAAGCAGATCACCAGATGAATCAAGCTCAATTTACTTCAAGGATGAACAGAAGCCACAATAAACCTCAAGTAAATCATACTCAATTTGCTTCAAAGATATCAATCAACAGGTCAGTAGGAGGAACTTCAACTATAATCAACAGGTCAGTAGATTCGATAATCGTAGGAACTTCTTTAATGGTCAATGTTTCTCATGTCATAGTTTTGGACACAAAGCTGCTCAATGTGTTGCTTACAAAACTATCATGACTAGAGAAGCACAAACTCAAAGGAATGTGACAGGGATCAAGAAAAAAGTCACCTCGTGGAGAAGAATACTTTATATTGTTCATTGATGATTTTTCCAGAATGTGTTGGATAGGTCTTCTAAAGCATAAAGATGAATCATTTGAAAAGTTCAAAGCCTTCAAAGCTTTGGTTGAAAATGAATCAGATCGCAAAATCAAATGCCTCAGATCTAATTAAGGAGGGATAATTTACCTTAGATGAATTCTTTGATTTTTGTTAACAAAATGGAATAAAAAGGCAATTCTCCACCACAAGGACTCCTCAACAAAATGGAGTGGTAGAAAGGATGAATGGAACTGTTCAACAAATGGCTCATGCTATGCTAGATGAATCTGGAACTCCTGCAACCTTCTAGGGTGAAGCTACATTCACCACCATCACTATTCTCAATCAAACAAATGTTCGGGTAAACAACACTCAAACTCCACATGAACTTTGGTATGGTAAGACTCCCACTGTAAAATACTTCAAAGTTTTTGGAAGCAAATGTTACATCAAAAGGACTGATGAAAAACTTGGTAAGTTTAAACCCAGAGCAGATGAAGGTATTCTTCTTGGCTACTCTTCCCGAAGTAAAGGATATAAATGTTCCATCAAAATACTTGGGAAAATTATTGAAAGTATTGATGTTGTGGTTGATAAAGCATGCAAAAAGCCAAACCAGATAAAAACTGAAGATTATGACAATGAAGAATATGAGGATCATTTTCCCACATCGAATCACACTGATTCTAAAGAAGAAACCAATGAAGCACGAGAAGAATAGATAACGATAGAAGAAAATACTTCATCCAGGTATATTCAGAAAAGTCATCCAGAAGCTCAAAGCTTAGGAGAAAAAGGGGCAGGTGTGCAGACTAGAAAAACCATTGCCGAAGCTTCAAGCTATCTAGCATTACTATCTTCCACTGAACCTCAAAATGTGAATGAAACATGCAGAGATGAATGTTGGGTCAAGGTCATGAATGAAGAACTTGAGCAAATTGAAAAGAATAATACCTGAGAATTAGTTCCTAGACCTCATGATAAGAATATCATAGGAACTAAATGGATATTCAAAAATAAGCTAAATGAAAATGGAGAAGTTATTAGAAACAAGGCTAGACTTGTTTGTAAAGGATATGCTCAACAAGAAGGTATAGACTTTGACGAAACTTTTGCACCTATTGCTAGACTTGAAGCCATCAGAATGTTTCTTGCTCTTTCTAGTTTTTAGAAATTCAAAGTATACCAAATGGATGTAAAATCAACCTTTCTTAATGGGGATTTAGAAGAATAATTCTATATTGAACAGCCAAAAGGATTCATTCTTGGAAATGATGCAAAACTTGTATGCAAACTTAGGAAAGCTCTCTATGGTCTAAAATAGGCTCCAAGCGCATGGTATCACTGTCTTTACAAATATCTCCACCAACAGGGTTTTTCAAAGGGGTCAACAAATAGCAATATGCATACAAAGATGGACACTAATAAATTGCTAATAATTGTTGTGTATGTTGATGATATCATTTCTTGTAGCAATGAAGAATCCATAAGTCAGAATTTTGCTTCAGTAATGCAACAAGAATTTGAAATGTCCTTCTTTGGTGAGCTTACCTACTTTCTTGGTCTACAAGTTCAACAAAATAAAAATGGTATTTATCTCTCACAAACCAAATATCTCAAACAAATCCTAAAAAAGTATGGCATGGAAAATTCTAAACCAATATGTACTCCAATGGTAATAGGATGTAGTCTCAGCTCAAATGATGAATCAGCAGCGGTACATCAACCAACTTATAGATCCATGATTGGCAGTCTGCTTTATCTAACATGTACCTGACCGGACATCATGCATGCAATGGGAATAGTTGGAAGATTCCAAGAAAATCCAAAGGAATCTCACCTTCAGGCAGTCAAAAGGATCTTAAAATATCTTCAAGGAACACAAAACTTTGGTTTATGGTATCCTAGAGATACAGATCTTACTCTTCATGCATATACAGATGCAGATTGGGTATGAAGTGTTGATGACAGAAAAAAGCACTAGTGGTGGTGCATTCTATATGGGTTCCAGGTTGGTGTCTTAGTTCAGCAAGAAACAAAGTTCAATTGCATTATCTACAACTAAAGTAGAATACATGGTTGCTGCATCTTGTTGCACACAATTAAATTGGATGATGCAAACCTTGCAAGATATTCAAATCACGTGTACTCCACACATCTCCATTCTATGTGATAATACAAGTGCCATCAATATTTCAAAGAATCCAGTCATGCGCTCCAAGACCAAGCATATACCCATCAAATATCATTTCTTACGTGAACAAGTTCTTGAACAAAAATTAAAATTGGAGTATGTTCCATCCACAGAACAAGTTGTTGATATATTCACTAAACCACTGCCCAAAGAGACATTTGAATATCTCAGACAAAATCTGGGAGTAGTTTTTGCATCATCCTGCTGTTAAATTCTATTTTTCAGAAAAAGGTGGTTATACGCGAGTTTCATGAAGTGTAGTCACATACATACGCGAGTTTCTGTGGACACAGTCGCGTATATGTTGGTTTGAAGAAAAACAGTGGGCCAAACTCAAAAAAAGGGGGTCTGCTATGGATCTGTCAATTATCTGTTCTATTTGATGATGATTTCAATCTGCTGATATATTGGTCCTCATAGTGTTGTTGATCACTTGATATATATCTGATTGATGATGATGCTTTGATATCTCTTACTGACATATGCAATGATAATATCTGACAGTGAACAGGTGGAACAGGTTCAGGGGGAGAACATGGTTGATGATATTTTGGGAACTATTGATGGACATTTACATGTTGTTGTTCTGGATGCTGGTGCTGGCTATTGACAAATGCTGCTGATTATAGTTGTTGATGAATATCATGGTCTTGTTTAGGACATTTGGTCTCTGTTATATATGTCATGTATATCTTTTACTGTAACGGTCACAAAAAGACCTAATTTGTAACCCCACTATGCATGGGATGAATGATGTAATGTTTCTTGACTTGTATAAACAATTGATATATCTCCACTTGGTTGGGTAGATGAGTCAAATTTGGTATATCCCCACTTGGTTGGGATATGGATCCATGTATGATTCATTGGTGATAGGAAGGTCATTTGTGATGTATGTATAGAGTCACGTTCTTTTTTTAGAACATTTTTTTGCAGACTTTGTTTATGCTCAGGGGGAGCATGGACTCAATCATGGGAGCTCAATCAACACTTCAACATATCAGAGAATTCAGCATGCACTTAGGAGGAGCAAGCACTTAGGGGGAGCATGACCCTTTTCCCTTGATGTCAAAGGGGGAGAGTGACTTGGTGTGGTTTTTGCCATCAAGTCCAAAGGGGGAGATTGTTGGCATTATGATGTATATGTTGTACTTGATGGCAACCCACTTGTAGCAAAACAACTCTCTTGTATATGGTAACTAGATAAGAGATATTAAATGTGACAGAATGCGTGACAAGAGTGTTTACAAATATGATGAAATGCAAAGCGGCTTCAAGGAATCAGTTCAGAAAGCAACTCACTCAAATGACAGATAACGGTACTATAAGTGGACAACATAGAGTTATAGATCAGACTACACAGAAAGAAGAAAGAGAGGTGTACGCAGGTTCACCATTGACCAAACCACATATACACGCAGGTTCACTGTATACAAGTCGCGTATATGTACACACAGACTTTCACAAAAGGAAAAGCGCATATACCTTGGAAAACTAAATGTTTGGTCCGAAGTATTTGGTCCATGGTATTGGTCCAAGGAATTGGGTCCGAGGTATTGACCCCAGATATTTGGTCCAAGGTATTGGTCCTAAGAGTTTTTGGACCATGGTATTGAGAAAGGCCTAAAACTATAAAAGGAGGAGAAGATCATTAAGCCAAAGCGTGAAAGTATCGAATATCTAATATAGTGTGAGATCTAATATGGAGGTCATTGGCTTATGGTGTTGTGTTGGATCTGAACTGAGGAAGAACCTTAGCGCTTGATGAAGGATAAGATCTAATGATGCATCAAGATCTTAAGGCTTGAATTGAATTATATTTATGTGGTTTGATGATGAATCTGAATAATTGGCGCATGTTGTAGTCTGTAAATATCATGATCTGGGTATGGTTGAAGTCTGGAATAGTTGTTATGTTTAAATAATCTTTTAAAGATCTGTACGTAGGTTCACTTCAGAATAGAAGCGTATACACATTGGTTCTTCATATCAAAACAACGTATACATGATAAATTTGATTTGCAAGTATATACGCTGGTTCGCTTTGAGGAAAGCGCGTATGCATGTAGGTTCGACACATGGAAGTAGCGTATACCTTATAAAATATGTTTTAGTTGCTTCTATTTGCTGTTGCAGTGTTCTGGGTGATTGCTTTGGTTCTGGTTACTGTATTCTGGTGACAACATTCTGAATGATCAGAGTGATTGATTGATTTGGTCGTGGTTGGTTCAAAAAGGAGATTGGTTGATGCAGATATGTTTGATGATTGAATGATGTTGTTGATGGATCTAGTATGAAAATTTATGAAACGTGGTACCTGGAAGAAAAGAGAAGGTTGAAGGCTTCTGTAGGTCGGCACCTACGTACTAGTAAACATAATAGCGAGTACAAAAGCTAGGGGGTTGTAGCTCCCTTCCAGTAGAAGCTGGAGAATGAGAGAAGGTTATAGCCTTTTGTAGGTAGAAGCTTGCGTATTGGTATAAGACTGCACTAGTACAAATTTTTTAAAAAGAATTCTCTTATTCTTAAAAGAAACCAGAGACAATTGTAGTAGGTTGTTTTCACCCACATTGGGTTTCCACCTTATATCTTGGTTTTCATGTGTGTTTCTTATGTGTGGTGATCTATTATGTTTTACTACACCTGGTTACTGTTTATATGGTCCTAATGCATTGATTAAAACTCAATATATAATGAATTAACTGAATCATACGTTTGCTAGATATACGCTAGTTGCTCTAAACACAGTTCCGTGTACACACGAGTTCCCTCAACTGAAGTAGCGTATATAAATCTGATTATGGAAATGAAAAATTATTAGTTTGATAATACTGATTCAACCCCCCCCCCCCAAGTATTATTTGCAACAATATTGACCTACCATAGGCTATTGGTAAGCATTATATGTGGAAGATGGGTTGTAATGTTGTTGAACCTGTTGAACCTGGACCTCAAGAGACTGCCCCAGCTACTGCAGGGGTTGACCTTGTTTTTGCAAGGGCTGACCTTGTTGATATGCATATGAAGCTTGTTGTTGTAGAGGTTGACCTTGCTACTAAAAAGGCTGACTTTTCTACTGTAAAGGTTTCCCTTGCTACTGCAAAGGTTGGCCTTGCGAGTACAAAGGTTGAGTAGGCTTCTAAACAAGATGAGTTTTCTGCTGCAAAGACTGCTGAGACTGCAACAAGGGTTTCCCCTACTGCTATAACAGTTTCCCTTGCTACTGCAACATTTTCCCTTGTTGTTGCAATATTTTCCCTTGCTGTTGTAAAGGTTTCCCTTGCTGCTACAAGGGTTGTTGGACAGTTCCTTGGGATATACCTTGAAGATATTGGTAATTTTTGAATTGAATCTGAACATATCCACTGGGAATAGTGGATTGACTACGCTGGATATAAACTCCTGCTAGTGGAGTTTAAGACAGATTGACCAAGGTTTGCGAAGCATATGGGACATAAACCTGTTGGAGTGGAATTTGAGCCATATAAGGCTGTTGGTACTAGATATTACCCAACCCAGATGGATCAATAGGGTTAGGAATATTGCCAGAATAAGTTTTATTAACTACAACCATGTGAATTTGTAATCCACTCATAGTGGTTTCATTTGACACAAGAGGAATATTCGGATTTTTCCCCATAGGCAGTGGTACATTTTGTCCACTTGACGGAGGGGTGGAAGGACTAATTGAAACCTGACCTGAAATAGTCAGTTGTACGAAAAGGGTTGGTTGAAATGACTGTACAAGTTGAGATGGAACCGTATTTTGAATGGGAACTGAAGTGACAACATTTTGTATAGAAGTTTGAGAGGTCGCATTTGGAATCAATGGACCAGAAGTAGGCATGACAATGGAAGACCAAATGGGATTCTAATACAAAGATGAAGCACTAGGAGTTCCTGTAATTAAATGGGCTAGGATTATATAGCTAGGTGGAAGCATGGGTCCACTAGTTTCAGGAACTGTGTGAGATGGGACTCTTCCTGTAAAAGGAAATCCTTCTAGAGGAAATTCATACCCTTGTTCATCATCAACATGAGGACTATGAGTAGCGGAAACTTCCAAATGGGCCGGGAAGAGGTTGGGATCTCACCTTCTGATTCCATGGTGTTGAAAATGCAACAAGATGATGGAGCTTAGTGAAAAGAAGTCGCCTTCACTAAGTGTGCCCGCAGGCTATTTTTGGCGCAAAATCTATTTTTAGACATATGGATCATGGTCTATGAGTTGCAGGATGCTATTTGTGGATGATTGGTCATGTTGGTAAAAATATATGGACTTCTATTTTTAGACATATGGGCGGAGTCTATTTTTAGACTGCCAGTCTAAATATAGAACAATCGAATATTATTAGCTCTTAATAATATTTAGAGTATAAACATTATCTTATCCTCTTGCAGCACTTCAGTTCGAGCTACGGATGTGGCACATGCAACTGCCAGAAGGAAATACGCTTTTCTTATGGGTTAACTTGAGCTATTGCATGAAGGACTTCAGTTAGAACTTGAGTGATTGAGTTATTTGGAGTTGAATGAGGAGTTGATGGAGTTGTGTTTAGTTTGACTTAGTTGAACTGGTTGTATTTAGTCTAACTAACAAATACACTAGTGTTGAGTGGTGTGAATTAGTTATTAATTAATTCACTAATTATTAACTCATAAATCAACTGAGGAATACATCAATTAAATCAGTGCATGGACAGTTCAATGGAGACAAGTGTTAGAGATGAGTGAAAGGGCAAGACAGCTGTAAGTTGTGACTATAGTTGTGCATGAGATTTGCACAATTAGTGGATTGAGATTGCCAATGAGGATTGCGTAGTGCAACACAAGGGAAATACGGGTTTGGATTAGCCATTCTCATCTATTCTCATGCAGGATTGTACAGTGGAGGCAGGCAAACAGTGGAGGAGATTTGAACCTGTGATTGATTCATATCTGAGCTAGTTTGTGTGTAACAGGTGGAGATAGTATTGAGTACTTGCGAGGAGTATTGTACTATGTATTGTTACATGTTCTCAATCAATATAATATACAGATAGTTGGGGGTTTTCAGCTGTTTCCCCGTGATATACTGTGTTGATATGTGTGATTGATGCTTCAATGTGCGCATGCGATTGTTTCGTAATACTGCAAAATTGAGGATCAACGTAGAGGATGTTATGTATTATGCATGATTTCGTAAATAGTGTATAATCAGGATAATCTTTGTGAATAAGTGTCATATTATTAAAAATTTCTACACATGGGTGGAAACAACTGGTGACAAGGAATCTGAGATGTGTGAGGAGATAACTCTAAAGGAATACCAGGCCGATCATAAGGAATGTAAGGATGCTAAGGAGATATCACAACAGAATCAAATAATGGATTCACCGGATGAACAACAAGCCTCTACGAACTCTCAGGGGTCTGTATAGGATTGTCAGGGGTCTCAGGATCAGATTCTTGAGGTGACCAAGAATCCAATGGAGGTGGATGAGAAGACAGCGGTTGGATACTTGGAATAATCCCATGTTAGAAACCTTGATCTTCAAGTGACTAAAGAAGCTCCAGATGAACCCCTTGGGAGGACCCTTCAGTATTAGACAACGAAGGAGAACTTTGGGGTGAAATCAATGGTTCAGCCACAATGACTTTCTCTGAAGAGCAGAAAAGGAAAGGAGAATCGTTGAGGGCTTATTAATAATCTTGAAATTAACAGGGAATTACTCAATATTAGTCCAAGAAGCAACTGCATGCGTTTGACATGTTTATCGTGGGCAATTATTTTTAGAAAAAAAAACTTTTCCTTTTCATGTTTTAAGAGTCGAGAAAAGGACGAAAAGGTGAGTCTAGTCACTTTTGTTGGTTTAGCGAGCTTGAAAGGACAAGTGCTCGATGATATTTTGAAATTTAAGGAGTCAGAAAAGATCGAAATTACCACTCAGGTAACTCTAGGAAAAAGGGAGTACTAAGTAACTGTGAACTACAATATACACCTCAGAAAATAAATTTACCAAGGACTTGACATACGTGTAGAAAATCTTCCCGAATATTGTGTTTAGTGTATCACGTTTACAGGGTGACAAACTCAACTTCCTATGGATAAAGGTTTGCAACCTATGAGGGTCTCCCTTTATATACTTGACGGTACGGGGAGAAAAAGTCTGTGCTAGCACTATCTAATGCAAAAGCTAATGAAAATTGTTGAGTTTTATAGACGTTGGAACACGTCTCTAGCCTAGACCACTAAGTATGAGTGTTAATGTTTCAAATTCTCCTTAAATTAATTGATGGATTTTAAAGTTAATCTTGAAATTATGTTTTGATTTCAAGGCCTTAACGATGTCACATGTTCTGAAAATGCAGTTAAATGATTAAATTGAAATCCTTTCATTCAATGAAGGCTACCTATTTGGGGAAGAGAAACACCCAAACGTGCATCAAACAAGAAACAACGCATCAATGACAATTTTCCAATGCTAAATGAAAAACGTGAAATCTAATCTTTCATTTCATAAGAAAATGTGATGCCAAAAATAAAAATAAAAAAATCTTAAAGCGATCTGCCTTAAGATGTAATGATGATTTCCTTTTCACTTTAATGCAATCAATATAATATAGTGCAAAAGAGAAAAAGAAAATGCAAACAACTCAATAATCGTGAAACTATCTTCCACATTAATGATTTTGAATGCAACAAATGCTTCGAAAACCACTTAAAATATAAATGCTTTCGCTTTCGCTTTTCGAAATAGAAAATTCAAAGAAAATACTTCCTTTCAGTTCAATCAAAACAAACAATTTTGTAATCTAGTTCTTTCCAAATGGAACTAAAGTGACTTTCAAAGCATCTACTCAATTCGACACTAATGAAAACAACTTAATACCCAAGAACCAAAAGTGATTTGCAAAAGACATCCAAACACAAAAAGACTCTTTAAATAAGGGTAATTGATCTTATTCAGTAATAACACCATCCTTGCAATTTAGTATTCCTATGGCATCCCTTGTGTTAGACTTTCTTGAAATTAGTCTTAATAAATAAAAAATCTAGCAGACACTCTATTTTTTACAACAAGCTCTATCTAGCAAAGGAAATGTTGATTACACAAACTTGTAGGAACACTATTACAAGTGTAAAGGTCATCCAAAGATGTTTTAATCTTTTTTTTTGTAAGGGAGCGATAGTAAAACAATTTATTTTCTTGCATGAGGACATGCAAGATGATCAACATGGGGGGATGTCAGGCCTTTGTTTTGTCTTGCTTTTACTCAAAAATCCCTCATGCTTTTATTTAGTTTGAATGGTTATTGTTGTGGTTTTGTGCATTATTAGAGACAATAAAGTAAGTACTTACTATTGGCCACGATTCCCTTGTTTTAACGAGATTTAAATATTAAAATTATCATTAATAATAGTTGTGTGATTGCAAGTTTAAACTTAGTTACGCATATGCCAATAGGCTTTGACCCTACACTCACCTCCTTATACTATGCATCAGATTCCTGTACCAATTGGGATTCTTGCACTCATGAGGATTCCTACACCATTTTATTATAAGACTATCTGGTTCTTGCACCACGCATCAAGTTCCTGCACCAAAGTCAAAGAATGCGTTGACTACTTCAAGTCAAATTTGGCTGACATTACATATCTGATAATTTGAATATCAGTTCGAGGATGTTTTGGGAAACTATTGTTGGTCAACATCGCACTTAGTTTTCAGCACAAGTTGCAGGCCGAGAAAAGAGGATCCATTTACCAAAACAATCGCTCATGTATCAAATTTAGCTCCCCTATTTGAAATTTAGTTACACCAAAAATAGATTTGACTATTATCCATGGAAAATTGTTATGATTTATAATTTGTTCCTTTTGTATTTGATTGCCTTGTTGATAACCCAATTTTGAATGTAAATATCTATATAAACTAAAATATGGCTTTGAGCTCGGGGGAGAGCAGACGATCCCAATGTAGTATTATGCGAGTGTAGTCAACTTGTGGACTACTCCCTCTGTTTGCTAGATTCTTATCTTTTCCTGCACCATGTAAATGTTGCACTTTCAAGATTAATTGAAGCCCACCTTGATCAGGACAGAGTGGGAACAACTCTGATGTTTGTATTATCAAGATTGAGTAAGTTAAATAGCCATGTTGTTTGTAGTTATCATATATGATCCGAGAACATCATGAGAATGCAAATATTTAATGGGAGTGTAGGGACTAAGTGAAACAAGCCTTATCTATATCAGAAAATGGCATTGCACCTAGCGCCATGAAGATGACAATGAAATCAAATTTTGATAGACGAGCACGAAATAATAAGTTTGAGATATAGATTTACGATTGAGTGAATTGAGATTGCACTTGAAATGAGGGTAGAGTGGGAGTTGGCATGACCATGGTTTCCTCTTGCTAGAAAAGCATATGTACAAACATTTTTGTACTTTGTAGATGGGTATGAAAATGGTTGAGAATATCTACTGATCTAAGTAGATAGATTCCAAGAAGATCACAGAGAAACACCCAAAAATGAGTTAGGCGACACACTGAATTTGGAAACAACAGTGAATTTTGAGCACCCACTTCAATGTCAAGGATGCAAAAATGAGCAACAGACAGACAGGGACATTATGGTCTAGAATGAAGCAAGGATTGGGGCCTCTAACAAGGTAGCATGTAACAAGACTAAAAATGAAATAATTACGACAATGGAGAGATGAAATGCTCAAGCTAGTAAATTTGATGGGTTGAGCGGATGGAAAAGAGAGGAGTTACATAGAGGGGAAAAAAAAACGCTTAAATTGGGAACTACACTATGATACCATGTTATGTCAAGAAAGTAACTCCCAATGCATTGGATTGATAACCTGAACGTAAATATATATACATCAAAGTGACCTTTGGGATTTCAATTCCAAGGTCTCTTCAAATCACCCTATTTTATTTATTTAAATATTTACATATTCTACCCAATCCCAAAGGATTAGTGTCTAATAATTGTTAAATAAAATAACATAACATTGTAGAACACAAATTGATCAGAATGGTGGTAGCTATCACTAAAGGGAGAGAGATGGTAGCTAGATGCATTCACCAAAGCTATCAGAAGAGGCGAAAAGAATTTATTTTTACCATGTTAGGTCAAGAAAGTAACTCCCAATGCATTGGATTGATAATCTGAACGTAAATGTATATACATCGAAGTGACCTTTGGGATTTCAATTCCAAGGTCTCTTCAAATCACCTATTTTATTTATTTAAATATTTACATATTCTACCCAATCCCAAAGGATTAGTGTCTAATAATTGTTAAATAAAATACCATAACATTGTAGAACACAAATTGATCAGAATGGTGGTAGCTATCACTAAAGGGAGAGAGATGGTAGCTAGATGCATTCACCAAAGCTATCAGAAGAGGCGAAAAGAATTTCTTTTTAACATAAATAAAGAACCGTAGAGGTTCAAAAACCTAACCCTAGAAGATGAAAAAATAAAAGGTTTGCAAGCCCCAATGTTGTTAGTTGGTACAACAACTTCCTAGGGGGATAAATTTTGCATATAATGTCAATTTTTGGTGCATAGTAGCCCATCGGAAAAAACTATTTGATTATAAATTTTGGTTGGGGTGAGGGTATGACAGGGGTTGCCAACCCCTAGCCCTTCAAATCACCAAAAAACATCATTTAGGGCCTCAAAATAAACTTGGAAGTTTGGGACCCAAAAACCATAAAGAAACTGCCAAGAAGATGGAGAACCATCGAGTCAGTGGAAGAGGTGGGTGACCACCGATATCCACCTGGACCATTCTTTTGCATTCCAACCTAGAATTAGGTCCAAAATTATTTATGGATAGAGTTACTTAATGAACTAAAAGAATAAAGTTACTAACTAAATATGAGTTTTTCTCTAGACTGAACAAATATGAATCATGATAATATAGGGGTGGTCGCAATAGTAACCCCCTCAATAGAAAAGGAACCATGATGAAAGGAAAAATGGATGTCGCATAGATATCATCGTCAGATGGATCAACCTTAGTATATCTTGAGCATTTCAACATCCATGGTTTGAAGTATTTGAGCTTGGATTATTTGGCACCACGTGTCACATAATTAAGGAGAATGAGCAACAATCATGACCAACCCAATATATGTGATTATTGGAGATCACTACTTTTGGGAAGTTGATGTGAATTGGAAATAGGGTCGTTGAGGAAAAATATGCAACGAACAAAAGTATTATATGGTGATAGTAAGTGATAATTAGGCTTTTCATTGATTTTTGAATTAGAAAATGTGTTCATTGATAAAGAGAAAAATAATAAAATAATTCAACAAATGAAATCAAATTTTATCAATAAAAACTACAAGCAATCACATAAATGCCCTTTTAAAGATATAGTAAAAAGTTCCATTGAATCATGCCTACGCATGATTATTAAGTATCATTGATTCAGTGTCTGAAATTCGCGTATTTTAATTTGCATATGAAATAAAATCAGCATAAGCATGGAGATTGTGATCAATATAATTAAATAGACTTATATTAAATTTGTCATTGAAAAAATTGTTTTGTAAACCATTTTTCTTCAAAATCTTTTTATTAAAAAATGTATATATAAATTTGTTCACCATCAAAATGGATTACCTATATATAAATTTGTTCTCCATCTTTTTTATATTGTTTACCTCCATAAATAAAGTGAATGGCATTTAAGCAAAAGGTGAAAAATGAATAATATTTAAGCAAAAGACTAAAAAAAATATGAATACTTGGCTTCCTGAGTTAACTAATTAAGAAACCAATGAAGGGTCAAAATTGTTTTTCCCTTTTTAAATGGCATTTTCCTAAATGTTAAAGTGTAAATTTAATTTAGTCTTTCGAACCTGCCATTGTTATTATTATATAATATAATATTTTCGCAGATTTATCAATACTTTTTTGGATTAAGGTATGGATGACATTATATACAATCTAAACATAAAATAAAGTGGCAGAACTTTTCTTTTGATTGATACATGTACTAGGCGCCATGCAAAGTTGTAGGCTACCACTTGGAATGATTACAAGAGCATTAAATATATATTTTTAACAAATGTTTGTTTATTATTTAAGGAGTCTGTCTTCACGTACAATGTAAGATGCTATTTCTGTATATGTGATGTAGGATAAGATGGTTTGTCCATCGGTCTTTTCAAATGTCTTGACTATCCTTAATCTTTGATTTTCCTAAAGTGAACTAATACCCTTTTATATTTGTAATGGGCTTATAAGGTATTTTTTAAGAATTTAATATTTTTCCTGTATAGTATTGTAGGTTACTATTTTGATTTGAAAATTCATAGCTATATAATGTAGTGAATATTCCATAAAAAAACATATAATTACTATTAAAATTAGTAATTCGTTTAGCAAATATCATCAAAATATATATACTAATTTTTAAAATATCTAAAAATTTCACTCCTCAAATTTTCCCAAATTTGTTTAATCACTATTATAACTAAAATATTTTTAACATAATCACTGTCTACGAAAAAAAATCATAAATCGCTCCCTACAAAAAGATCATAACCAAAATATTTTTCAACTTGGATTATTTAACTGTGCTCTTGATAGAAGTAGTGAGGGAGTGGACAGATAGTGAGCCTAGATTAAGAACATTTTTATTATAAAATTATTTAGCATTGTGCACAATGGTGGAGGGCTGAGGTACTGGGCTAGTAAAGAGCTTAATTAAAATATTTTTATTAAATTGAATTCTCAAAGATAACAAAATTTTCATTTTTTAAGTTAAATTTATATTATTATTAAATTAATAAAAAATAAAAAAAAATAGTTAAATATAATGAAAATTTATTCGCAAGATTACATTTTGTAAGTTTGTTAACAAAGCTTAACTCCAAAGATGTTGAGAGGAATTGAACTTTGACTTTGTCAATTTAACTAATTAAACTAACTTTAAAGACTAAATAAATTCACATATATATTAAAATAAAAAATCACATTAAAATAATTTAAACCAATAATAAATATAAAATATAAATAAATAAATTTTGATTTTAAGAAAAAAAAAAAAAAAAATACAATAAACATTTCATATTGTAAGATATAAAAGATAATTTGCCAAAATAAATAAATTAACAAATGAGTAAATAAAGAATGAATAAATTTAAAATTTTGTATTTAAAAATGATCTTAAATACTAATAAAATCAATAAGCCAATAATAAAATAAAAAAATTATAAATAAATAAAATATTTTATTTAAAAAAAACAAAAAACTATATAACATTTATATTCATAAGAATAAAAATTGCCAAAAAATAAATAAATGAAAAATGAGTTAAATAAAAAAAATTAAATTTAAAATTGTATTTTAAAAATTAATCTTAATAAATACATAAATACAATAACTAAATGATAACAATAACTAAAAATCATGTAGATCAATAAATTAAAAAGTTATTTATTTAATAAAATAAAATAATATTAAATAAAATTAAATAATATACCATTTAGTTAGGAAACTTTGAAATGTAAAAAAATAATGAAACAGCCCATGAAAAACTACAGGAAAAAGTAATAACAATAATGTGGCATCATATTAAATATTTTATTTTATAAAAAAAATAAAATAATATATAGCTTTTAGGAAAACTTTGGAAATATTAAAAAACTAATAAAAGGTCGGAGTATAACCAAGAGTCTGTCCTGCTTTGGGAGGGGATTAATACTAAGGCAAGAATAATCGCCCCCAGCAACTAAGAACGGCTATGCACCACCACCCATAACAAGTGTTGCATGCAGTAGGTAGTCCCTGTCATAAGTGAATGGCCTCTCTCAAGCACAAATGAAGCCTTTTTTTGATTTGTGCACCATTTCTCATGCTTTCGATAAAGAAGCTAGCTGACATCAATTCATGTGGGTGCTGTGCAGGACGATCATGCTATCATAATGGTGCTTGAAAAAGTCTTTTCAGGATAATATTTTACAGGCGCTGTGGATTGTTTTGCTTCTTTAACGATAGTTACACCAAGTATCAAATAGACAAATCTAATCAGTGAATAGTTGAATGATATCATGCGGGACTTTTCATTTCATCCAAGATGGGACGACGAAGGTAAGAGAAAACATAATGCACAAGTCGATCACTCGAAGAAGGTTGGAATCTTAAATTTATGTTAATGTAAATTCGATAACAGTGATTATTTTTTAATACACTCGATTTTAGGTTTTGAATATTTTAGAAACTGTTAAATTTCTTTGTATTTATATATGTATTTTTTTTATAATAATTTCTTTGTATTTAGATATGTAATTTTTTTATAATAATGGATTGAAAGCAGTGATTTTCAAAAGAAGAAAAATAGGTCACTTGTCTAGTTCCATAGAAGAAAAAATAATATCAAAGTTAAAGTGATTACCTTCAACCTCAGAACAAAACATTTTCTAGATTGGGGAAGGTGTAAAATATGTCACGATTCTAAATATGACATTCTATTTATTTTAAATTTTCATTTGCAATTAAAACGAAAACTATTCTATATTCAATATGACCTAAAAAATTTATTTACAATTAAAAAAAACTATTCTATATTCAATATGACCTAATATATGATAAAAATTAAGCTTGTTTAGGAAAATAATCAATTATTAACTAACTTAGATCATAAAAAATGATATGTTTGGTTTTTATAATTATTTATTTCAGGAATCAGATATGATGTAAAAATCAAAAATACTTTTTTTTCTTCGAAAAATGCAAATATTAACATATTTCTTTCCATCATAAAGAAATAAAATTACTAACTTTTATATTAAAAATAGTTTTTTTATATGAACCTTATAATCTACAAAGTAGAAAATAATATGAATACAAATACAATTTTATTATTATTTGTGAAAATGTTTTTTCAAATTCAGAACATATGTGGTCTGATGTCTATAGATGTCTATGGATATGGGTGAACAATTTCAGGTTGTCGCACCCTCGCAGAACTGAAGAAGTTGTGTTGAAAATTCTCAGATAACAACTTTATATCTTGCAGATGGATTCACAACAAAAGAACATCGAAGCTAAAAGAGAAGTTAGGATATTTTAGTGAATGAGTTTTTCATATTTGCATTATGCCACTGCACTGCACCCAGACTTCCCTTAATCTTAACACGGCTATCTCAAGAGTTCACACAACTCTCTCTCACAGAAGAGCCTTAATCTCTCAACACCCAACTAACGATTTCTCATAGAAGAGCCTTAAGCTCGCAGCTCTCAACCAGGCAGCACTTGAACTTGGCTCCGATACCAAATCAGAGATCATGCATTAAAACACAAAACTCAGAACACTTACCTTCATTCGATGGCAAATAGGTATTTATACACAACAAAGAAACTTTTGGAGTCGGTGGGGCGGTAGCTTCTCCAGAAAACTTATTAATTTGTTAATGCTTCCCCCAAATTCTAGAAGCTACCTGCTGAATTCTCTAAAAGTATCCAGCTACTGCATTAATGGCAATGGTTGAAATTACCATTGTTTTCCAACAAAAAGTTCAAACTCCTTGCAACATAACTGAAAAACATGGCTCACAATAAAGCGTTGTAGCCTCCATGCCATGAACATTGATTTCGTTTTCCTTGCCGTGTCACTTTCGCACTGCTGCCTGCCCATAGGCGATGGCAACCAATATATGGATAGTTGTATGGCTGTAGGCTATTGCAACCAATATATATTGTTTTATCAATGAGGGGTGGCGTATGTTACTCATTTGATTTAATCAAATATGGAGTGAGACTATCAATCTAATTTAACCAAATATATTATCTAATCAAGTACGTGGAACGAAGTAATATATCTCATCCGTCTCATTTAACCAAATAGAGACCACATACATTATCTGACGAGTGGCATATGCTACCCTATAAAGTGATAACTCCATTTTGGGCCACCATAAAGCCATAGATTCAGAGTCACCAAAGATTCCATTATCATTCTTCTTGTTCCGTAATATTGCATGACGTGCAATAAGTACTTTAGCTACGTTGTGCAGTTAATAAAAAGGAAGGTTCAGAAAGAACGACCATTATTAATGGGAAAGTTGTCGAATGCAATTTCATTTGATTAGATTCCTTTCTCAAAAAGTTGTTTAATGCAACTATCATCCGCACAGTTTCCTTACAAAAATTCAATTCATTCACACTACGTGGTTGTAAGATTTGTTTTTGAGTAGGTCCGGCTTCTTTGATTTGTTTTTGGCACCTAACACTTGTCTGCCCTGAGCTCAAAAAAATGCCTTTCAGTACGGAAAGGAATGCCATCTCTTTTGACTGATGGCTAAACACTATGCACTAATTTGTAAGATTAATCAGTTTCTTATTACTGTAGTGCGTGCTTTTCAACACATAGGAAAATGCCATGAGTTTTGAGTAAGTAAGATGCATAGGAAACTGCAGATTAATCAAATTTTATTTCTATATACACAGATCTAATGACTCATGCAGTAATGTACGCTATTCAGTGCATAAGATGAAAAATAATGGCAAACTTAACGTCCATTGGAGTGTGGAATAAGGCTGTTAAGTAATGTGTCTCAATAGGGTTATGAATATAACGACTAATCTGTTATTTAAACTTGATAGGATGGGAAATTGGAGCTTTTCTACTGGAGATCAATCCAGAATTAATAATTTGGAATAATATTTTTGAATCAATATTCAAGATAGAAATATCCCCATTTTGTTACGTGGAATTTGAATAATATTTTTTGAATTAATATCCAAGATAGAAATATCCCCATTTTGTTACATGCAATTTGTTCTAATTTATACAGTAATCGTAGACAATTATCATAATTTTTGACATAATACACACTGTTTATACTGAGTGCCTGAATTGGGACGCAGCAATTGAAAATTATACAAAATGCATTGATGCCACTCACCTTCAACTCAAGGAGAGCATGTTGAATGACCATCAGAATATCAGTAACAGTCTTCTGCAAGCGGCTTCCACAGAGGTGATTTATCATAGAGGTGATTTATCATTAATTTCCGGCAGCACTGCAGCAGGTTAGAATTCTAGCAATTTGATTAGGGAAATTTATTTTTTTGTTACTGACTACTTGTAATCATTTTTATAATAAAAACGATTTTGAAGAAGCAGAAGCAAATTCTCTGATAACACTTCGAAAGATCAAGAAATCAAATACCTGTTGAAACTGCTTCACAGGGGTGAAGCTATGAAGCATCTGGCACCTGCATCTATCAGGTGGGATCCCAAGGTTGGGAAAGGGAGTTAGAACCTCTCCAAAGATAGGATTAGGCCCTCATGTCAAGGAGGTAGCTCATAGGGATAAGACCAAGAGGCCAAGTTGGGAGAATTCAGCCTCATCTATGCCAAACAACCTCCATCTTGCCACTCTGGAAGCTTCTAGATCATGAAGCTTCTCATCCTCTTTGGGAAAATTACCTTTTTGGGATCATCACGGGTATACAAGTGAACGAAGCGATCCCATCGCGGGTCAAGTATTGTGCAATGAGCAATCATCGTTGTTTTTAGTCTCATAAGCGCAATGACTCTCAAATTAGGGTTTTAAAGCTATTTCTCACATGGAAAGCTTAAGGCATTTTCCAATCAATGTCTTGGGAAGGATCTGAGCTACATATATGAATGGGTACACTGCATAATGGTCATGTTTCGAGTACTTCGGGGTATGTCACAAGGAAGTGCAAGAGGTGTGACAAAATACTGTGTAACAAATGTCCCCTGAAGCATGAAGGCAGAACGAGGAGTGATGGTTGAGATGTTATACGAGATTTTGCAAGGACGAGGACAAACACTGTTAGGAGACTTTCAAATCAAGGACGCACATACATATACATATATGATATCATGAAGTCACGATATGGATGCAGCCATTCCGATGATAAGGAATATATGAAAGGATCCATGGTATGGGCGCAGCCATCCAAATGAGAAGGATCATCTGTGAATCTAAGATCCAAGGTATGGACACAACCATCTGATATAAGAGGATAATCATAAATGTAAAGTCCCACGATATGGTCACAACCATTCTTATAGAAAAATCATGTGTACAATCATGAATAGAACTCCACGCAACCTGAATTATATCAGACACGACTCAGGGTCTTGCGCTCCGTCCCGACCTGATCAAAGTAAAAATTCTAGCATGCAAATAAATATGTTGAAGTCGAAGATGTTAGAAAAACACCTGATTATCGGGCAATGATGTGGACCTTTAACAGGTATGAGAAAAACAACCAATAATGATAACGTTTATCAAGGTACGATAGTACAATCCGTGAATGTGATAATGAAGTTGAAGTCGAACACTCGTGGAATTATCCAATCGAAGGCTAATTATGAAGACCTATTGTCAAATGCAAAGAACTTTTCATTAAGGCATGCAATCTCTAAGGTACTGAAAGGGAGTTTCTAAGTCATCTTCCTGGAAAATGCGCTGAAGTCAACAGGAAGTGACCCGTTGAAGGAGGGAAATGATGAGTCCTCCATCATCGACATGAAATAAGGAATAAAGTGGAATGAAATGAATAAGATCCTAGATTGTAATAATGGGTTAGACAATGGATAGGTAAGTAACTGCAGATATGACTTTCTCTTGAACACTGGTGACACGACTTCAAAGTGTGCCAACATTTGACTCAACATAGGAATAAAGGCCATGATGACAAAATGGAATAGTCAAATGAGAGGCAAAACTGGATCACACAAACCCGGGAGGACAAGTGATTAAGTGAGGATATCCCAAACCCAACACGAAAGCAGAAAAGTATCATGTTCAAGAGCGACATGTTGCCTATACAAAGGATGTTTCATCTTCATTTTTCCCCGCTATTTCTAGGAAGTACCCCAATTATTTTTATCACAATCTTGAAGGGGATAAAATATGCTTTTCATGTAAGTTCATTCTTCGAATGAATCCATCCTAGTAAGTTTTATGAGTCCTAGGAAGACGAAACTTGGTCTCATCACGGTGACGAGTCTTTCGTCGTAAAATTTAATGAGTGTGACATAAGAGTAACTCAGTATATTTTTCATATTTAGAGAGTTTGAAAAGGAGATGAAAATGAAAACTCCATCATGCCCCTTTTTGTAATTTGTCCCTCGAACTCGAAAAGGTAGAAAACATTATTCGAGAGAACCTCTTGACCATGTCGATCAACATGTACCTTTTTCGTAAATAGTCAACTCAGCTCGAAAAAGGGGTAAACATATACTAAGACGGCATCGATTCATTGAATTTTAACGAGTTCGAAATGACAAGCACTTGACAATCTTTTTAGTTTTTGAGAGTCAGAAAAGGGCTTAAAGATGACTCTAGGGGGGTTCCTTTTTCGTTTATTTTTAATAACTCTGAAAAAGAGATAAAACAAATACTCATAAGAATCAGTAAAAAAAAAAGCATTGTCCATCGAAAGCACCTATAACTACACAAAGAAATGCACCCATAATTGATATCGAGAAATAATAATAAAATATTATTAAAATATTGACAAAAAATGTCTTGAAAACTTATAAATAACCAAAAGTAACGTTATTTTTTTACCATTTTTCCATAGTAAGTTCTAAAAGTGTATTTGTGCCCTAATTTGTTTGATTTTCAAGTGACCATTGCGGGAGATTCAAGGCGCCATTTCATGAACCGTCTGCAATAGGTAAGATGTTTGTCCTTGCTCTTGCATTTCATCACATTTTCATGCTTTTTTAATGGAATTTTGTGTGCTAAAAGGGAGGATTTGCAAATTTTTGAGCGTCAGTGATCATCATGGGTTTGGTCATTGGACCCTCGATAATCGCTCTCGAGCTAAAATACGTCCGCGATGACATCACTCTATTTATACAAACAAGCACGATGGCGCCAAGGCGGAAATTTTTGAAGAAAAACCCTTTTTACAGCAAAAATTCTTCATTTCCATCAAGGAAAATGTCCTAATTGGTGTTAAATGATGTTTTGCAGGAGATCACGGTTCTGGAATGGAAAGAAAGTGGCCATGAGGCTAAATATCACCAAGTAGCCTAGAATCTAGCTTGCATCAATTCCTTGAGAGATTGAGGGTTGTTGAAGTTCTTCAAGACCACGAGACTGAGGGTTCAAATGGAATTGTTTCCCTATTTGATCAGTCTTTGGGATGTGGATCGAGAGATATTTATAATCAAAGGCCATGAACTGGAAATAGAAGAATCAAACATCTATTTCATCACAAGATTGTCCCAAAGAGGAGAGAGAGTCCAACTCTTCGGATATCGTCCAAGAGGAGAAAGTACTAGTGCTTTGATTAGAAGGCATTGCCCAGGTGCAGAGATGATGAGGGGTGGGAAGGTGAAGATTGCCACGATCACCAGCAACCTTCCTTTATGAACCATCCTATTCACCAAATCTCGTGTATCTGGGACGCAAGCCCTGCATGAGTGTTCAAAATCCCAATTTCTGTATGGAGTTGAATTTCTGTCCCCCACCATATTCAACTGGTGTGGAGGCTTTATGACGAATATGAAAACAAAGATGACCAAAGGGAAGGAGGGAAACCTGAGACAATTTGGGTTCGGCTCGATACTAGTGACTTTCTTCCTAGAATGGGTGCCCTAATTCTGGTATTAGTGGGAATAGGTACCAGATCCTGCCCCCTAAGACCCGAGGCAAGTGAATGCCTCGAGGAGGGGTGGGTAAGCAAATGCACTACCCTCCATAGTCTTTTACTTGGCTGAAGTGCCAATTACTTATGGTGGATGAATATGCATATGCTGGCACATATTTTTGATGGGATCTAGATCTACCTCTACCACAAGGAGAACAATGGACTAATTCAAGTAAAGACTTGTTTTTGGGATTTTTTTCAAGTCTTACGATTTTTTTTATAAAAAGTGTAAACTAAGACTTGACTTATGATAAATGTGTAGATGTGGGACCGGAAAGACCACCTGGCATGTCGCCAATAGCATGACGGGTTGCATATCAGATAGTGGGCACTGACTATGAGGAATGGGAAGACCCCTTAACCGAGATGGAGCATAACCTAGATGGATTACTCAAGGAATTCTGAAGTACGCTATTATAAACGAGGTGCCACTGCGCTGGCAGAGACACATAATGGGAGTATATGCAAGACTACATTGAATGTTAGGCCGATTAATCAGAGCAGTCTCATGCTACCATGAAAACTGTGCAGGGTGATAGCCTTTCTATCTATTTTGCATATTTTGTAGGCTTTGAAATCCAAGTCTCCCAGAACACTTTATTTTTTGAGATTTTTATGTAAAAACTTCGACAAAATCAATATATATGTGTGTGTGTGTGTGTGTGTGTGTGTGTGAGTGTGTGTGTGTGTGTGTGTATCTTGATTTTCTACTTATGTGTCCAGAATATGATCAACTTTATAAATTATGCAAATGCTATCAAGAACATAATTTGCTAATGCATCAGTTAATGTGTTCAAATTGCGTGGAATGCGTTGATATGTAATAAGATCAAAATTTTACATATTTTACCCAATCCCAGAGCATTGAGTATCTAACATTCCCCCCTTAATCTGAAGGGGTGTTTGTGAGTCCAAGCATCATTCTGAATATTTCAAAATTTTCTCTTCCAAGCACTTTGGTGAATATGTTTGCAATTTTCTCATTTGTGAAACAATGTTGCCAGTGAATAGGTTTGGCCTTTACATGATGTCAAATCAAATGATACTTTGTATTCATATGTTTGGTTGGATCATGGAATTTTGGATTCTTGTCTAATTTTATTACTAAAGTATTTTCAATCAAAAGAGGAGTAGAACTCACTTGTTTCTCCTACAAATCTTCAAGATTTTTCCTAAGCCACACAATCTCCTTGGTTGCTTCCACAACGACCACATATTTACTTCTATCATGGAATACATGGATTTGATGATTTTACATACTTTTTTTCCTTTCATAAAAACCTTATGGTTAAGACTTAAAAACATTTTCTTTTAAGTCTTCATCCAAGAATCAGTTCTTACATCCATTTAATGGAATTTCCATCCATTCTAAGCTACCAAGGAAAAGAGATTTCAAATCCTGGCCCATTTTGTTGTGGGGGAAATGGTCCCCTCATAATAAACCCCTTCTTCTATGAAAATCCTTTTTCCATGAGACTTTCTTTGTGCTTGTAAAGTGAGCCATCTAATGTATACTTGTCCTTGAAGAACCACTTGTAGCCAATTAGTTTGGTTCCAAATGGAGGGTTCACCAGCTTCCATGTTCCATTCTTGATGATAGAATCATACCCTTTCTACGTTGCTTATTTCCATTCATAATGAGAAGCAGATTCTTTAAAATAAGTTGGTTCAAAATTAGTATAAAAAATTAATTCACAATAAAAAGACATCCATATCATCAACTAAATCAGAAACATTTAAATCACCTACATTTTTTGTCTATTCGAACTTCTAATTCCTGTCTTTCCAACCTCATCGAGATGGAAATTTTCAAGTTTTTTAATGAACCATTTGGAGAACCTTTTTGAGATGACCTAGGCTACTCCATTGACTGACATGGGATTGCATCAAGATTTAGCCTTCCAATCCTCTCAATCACATCACTCAAAGTGTTTGCATGATCTGAAGAAGTGTTTGGAACTTCATGAGGGGAAGCGAGTGCTTCAAAAGGATATTCCATATATTAATATAGGATAGGGATCCCCCCTTCAAGATTTGGAATCTCATTATCAAATTCAAGAATTTTTTTGCATTATTAAATTTGTCCAAACGATCAAGTTGTGGCTCAATAGTGTTGTCATTCTTGGAATATTCAAGAAAAAACACATCTCTAGATGATATAAACTACTTATTTACCTCATCATAGAGATGATATGATTTGGTAGCATCTGAGTACCCCAAGAATATACACTTTCTACTCATTGCATCAATTTTGTTTCTTTGTTCCTTAGGAATCAAGGCATAATTGGTGGAACCAAAGACTATGAGATGCCTTACTAAAAGAATTTGGCCATACCACATTTTGTAAGGAATCCTGTTCTTGATAGCATAATATGGAAATCTATTGTTAATATATATTGCACATAGAACTACATCATCCTAGAACATCATCTTTACATTTTTGAAAAAATATCATTGAACGAACTGTATTTGAGATTGTATTGTTCATTCTTTCAACTACGCCATTTTTTTGAGGGTTGTATGGCGCAATTTCTTGATTTTGAATCTCATGTTTGCAAAGATAGTTTTCAAATTAATCATATTTTTTTCCATTATTAGTATGAATGGAGAAAATATGAGATTGTGCATCATTTTCAATCCATGTATGAAAGTTTTTGAAAGATTCAAAATATTCTGATTTACTTTTCAATAAATATACCCAACACATCCTAGTGTAATCATCAATAAAATGAATCATATATTTATTTCCATTTTCAAAAGGAATGAGCATAGAGCCCCACAAATTGGAATGAATAAGTCCAATATTTCTATGTGCACTAAAAAACAATCATGAAATGGTTGTTTAGTATGTTTTCCTAGGATGCAAGCATGACATTGCTTCAATTTCCTTGGAATGGTTGGAAAAAAAAACACCATTTCTTTTTAACAAACAAACATTGTCATAATTAAGATGTCCAAATATTGCATGCCATAGAAGACTAGATGGTGATTTACTTTAATTATACTGAGAATCATATTCATAGTTTTATGCATGTGATTTACCTTGGTCAACGCAGTCTCCAAAATCTTGTTGAATGCTTTGATAGTTTCATTCACTTGCGGATGGTATGGCATACTATGTTGATGATATATCTAGAATTCCTCAGTAAGTGCACTAATAGTCTCATTCAGGAAGTGTGTTCTGCGGTCGCTCATTAGAATTTTGGGACATCCAAACCATGTCAACATGTTCTTGAACAAAAATTCCGCAGCTGTAGCAGCCGTGCAGTCCCTAACCATCTGTTCTTCTGCCCATCGGGTCAAGTATTCTGTCACGCTGATGATATAGTGCGCACCCATCTTTCCTTGAGGTATGATAGGCCCTACAAATTCAATCACCCATTTTTCAAATGGTTGCAGTGTCACCTGTGGCTTGAGCGGCATTTCATCCCTCCGTGATGGTTTCCCAGTCTGTTGACATACATCGCAGGCCCAACAGTATGCTTTTGAGTCTTGATGTAGGGTTGGCCACCATAGTCCAGCGCGAAGAATCTTTTGTGTTGTGGCGCATCCTAGATAATGTCCTCCTGCAACCCCCCATGTGCTTCGGCAAGGATCTGTCCTCATTCGAATTTGGATACATATTTGTGTAATATTTCATCATTGCCCATTTTGTAGAGGTGCCCTACAATAACAATAAAGTCTACTGCGCATACACTAGTTCTTTCTTCTGTTGAATAGAATACCCTTGCGGCGTAGTTCTTTTGGTTAACAAGTGGATTATATCCTCAAAGTGGCCATCCGCGACGCGCACTGCATAGAGTTGTACATCAGGTAGTCCTTCCTCTAAATTTGTGGGCTCTTAACCGTTCTTAATTCAGGACAAGTGATCTGGTCCTACATTTAGACGTCCTGGCTCTATGATGACTTCGAAATCATATTCCTGAAACAATAACAACCACCTACAAATGCACCCCCCCAACATAGGGTTATTCACTAAGTATTTTAACGCAGAATGACCAGTATACATCTTAAAGTGTCCCCTAAGTAGATAGTGGTGGTATTTCTGGAGCGCGTATACCATCACCAACCCTTCCCGCTCAGTAGTGGAATAGTTCTTTTCAAATTTGGGCAATCGTCGATTATCTAAGGTGATTGGGTGATCAATTCCTTCTGCTCCTTCCTGTGTGAGTACCGCGTCCGGCGTGATACACAACGAGTCAACATGCACGTGAAACTTGATTTCCCGTCAACATGCACATGAAACTCAATGTCCCATTTTGGAAAGACCAAAATGGGATCTGATGCCATCTTTTCCTTGAGAATTTCCAAAATTTTGTTACATTCCTCATTCCAACAATAAGTAGTGTCCTTTTTAAACAGCTGTTCCATCGATGTCGTGATCTGTGCCTAGCTCTTTATGAACTTTCGATGGTAACTAGTGTCTCCCAACGTGGTGTGCAATTGTTTGACACTTCATGGTGCTTGCAGATTGAGTATGATAGCGATCTTCGTCGGGTCTACCATCAGGCCTTGCTTGCAGACCACGTGGCCGAGTAGGTTCTCGAATGGGACGAGGAAAATACACTTCTTTAGATTGAGTGCAATCTGGTGCCATCGACAAGTATCCAGCATTAACCGTAGGCTCATGATATGTTTCTTGACCAGCCCAAAGACGGTCCAATCATCAAGATATACCTCTAAGAACTTATGTATAAACTCCTTGAATGCAACTACCACGATGTGAGAGAATATCACCAGCACGTTCTTCAACCCAAAGGGCATCACCGTGTACTGAAAACAGCCCCACTGGTTGCAAAAGTGGTTTTACTCTAATCCTCTAGCGCAATCTTGACCTGTTGGTACCCCAAGAACCCGTCCATGAAGGAGTAGGCTTCTTGCCCCCCCACATTTTCCAGTACTTCGTCTGTAAATGGCGTCGGGAATGGATCGTTAACACATGCATCATTAAGTTGTCTGAGGTCCACACAGATGCAAATTTCTCCCTTCTATTTTTTCTCCTGAACCACCATAGGACTTACCTAGTTGGATTCCTCCACAAGTTCAATTATTCCTGCTACAAGCATTTTGTCCAGTTCCTCGTAAACCTTTTCTTTATATTTTGGGTTCAACCGATAAGGTCACTGCTTAACTAGCTTTGCTTCCGGCTCCATAGTTACCTTCATCATTCCCAGGTTGCCAAGGATCCCTTTTAGCTCTGTGATTTTTGTCAGGAATAAATCTTGATATTCTTGAAGTAACTCGACGACCTTTTCCACCGTGGCATCATCCCAATAGTCCCCAAGTGTTGCATACTTTGGCTCTTCCTCCATACCAATGTTCACTTGTTTCGTTTTCAGCGATGCAGTGATGTCGGGGTCCTCGATCGTTGGTCTGCGAATCTCGTGACTTCCCTCTGTTTCCGGAATATTGATGTTCTTGGGGTCATCCTCCTCATCTTCTATCTACACATTGTAACATTCTAGGGTCTGGCTTAACTGACGTGACCAATTTGGTTGCACTATTTCTTCTAGTTCTAGTGGGACTTTGAAAATGGAAGCCTTCACAAGTTGCAAGGCATCGTCAACAGTATCCATCCATTAGTCCTCAAAAAATGTTAATAAAAACCCTCCACGCAAGATATCCCATTCGCCTGTACCATGTCGGAGTTTTGTTTCAGTATACAAGTTCCTTGGGATGACATCCAAGGTATGATAAAATAAGTGTACCCACTCCAGCTGAGGTTCTTCTCCATAAGCCTGGGTCCATCTGGTAAGGTGCATGCGCGGATCATTACATCCATCGTATTTCTCAATTATTCACAGTTATGGCTTTCCAAATCTTATTTGCATCATTTGCCTGCAACTGTGCTAGTCTTCAAAGGTTCCTTCTTATGTTCCTCACCACCGCACTGGCATCGCGCACAGTGCCCATTTGAATGCATCAAACCGCTGGTGCTCTGGTTTCGTGCTTTCAAACTTAGTCAGAAATGCGTCCACCGCTGTCAGCCCATCGTACATCGGTAGCTCTCGATCCTGAGCTTTTATGCAGTACAACGACCTAGTCATCATGTTGCAGTTTAACGTTGTTAGTACATTCAATCGATTATGCCATCGTTCGTCTCCTTCGTCAGTTGGATTTACCCATCCTAATCCCGCGTAGTTATCTTGTAGATATGATCCAAGCCCTCATCCATTTCCTCATCACATATGGGTTCAGTGTAGCTTGCTCCTTCAGCTGGGTCTAGTGGAACGACTACGCGTAGAGACTTCTTCTCAAATATCATCTTCTAATTCTTCAAATTAATGATGCCATTCATATACGTGGCCCAATCTATCCCTAATAATGTGAGGTAAGGGCTACTATCATCCACGATTTCTATTACCTCAAAATCCATTTGTGTGCTCGCGCCTTCTATATCTACTACGATTCCTCACAGTTCCCCATGGGTAATATTTTCTGCCGATTCGCCATCCGCAATTGAATAGGAGACCATTGTAATGTGGGCTTCCCCATGCATTCCCAAGTCTGTTTAGGTAGCACATTTCCATCCGATCCTAAATCCAGAATGATCTGATCCATCTCATAGTCACCAATTTGTGTTGTTAATCATATTTCCCTTTCAATGTGTGAATCATGTTTTCCTAATTTACAAACTACGCGAGGTTCACCTAACCCTGCGCACCTAGTTATCAGCTCTTGTAACCCCTTAACCACCTTATTTTTGCGAAGAAACTTCATGCATGTCTCTAAAAAGGTAGTTAGCATCGAGGGATCCATTTTCGGCATGGGTTGATCCTTACTACCTGGGGTAGAGACTTTCACGAAGCTCTTCCTAGCTTCCAGACAGGTCTCCTTGTGAACCCCCACATCTTCCTTGATTAGTTTCCCCTTATCCTCCTCTATGGCCATGCTACTTCTAAGCATCATGTTCATGTTGGGATCTTCCTCACGCGGATCGGACCTCATCATTTGGACGTTCTACGTCATCGTAGGTTGAGCAACCCTCTTTTCACATATCTGCATTATCGGGTTTGTACAGTGATGTGTGTAGTGCCCCGGTTCGCCACAATTATAACAGATTAGCTGTCTACAACCCCTTCCTGGCCCCATTCCTCCTCTTCCTCGTCCTCGCCCTCGCCCCTGGAAACCATAGTGCGTCATCGCTGTTGCTGGATCCTGACCTCGTACCTCTATTTGCATCTTGTAGGCAAGTGTTCAATCCATCAATAATTCATAACTACGGCAATCACATTCATCTTGGCCCACCGATCTACAAAAATTGCTAAATAGCTACTGCGGGGTCTGGGTAAGCTTTTGCAGTAGGTGACAGTTGTATGTGGTGTGCTTTCCTCCCGCCTGAAAAATCGTGCACTAGAGTGAGGGCACCATCCTTGGCCCTACCTGTGCCTCTGGTCACAATGGCATTAGTCCCCCTTGCCAAATAATTCGCGAATATCGGACAATGATCCTTATCGTGGCCCTGGGCTTTACGTTTTATGCACCACACTTCTTCACGCGCTTCAGGCCTAGGTGCCTTCTCCTATTTCAAATTCTGCATTTCCAGACATAAGTTTTGTATTTGCGTGTGGATCTGTTGAACTCCCAACCCAAGATCCTATATTGGAGTCTCATGCAACCTCATCGCTATTTCTAACGCTTCATCTTGGGTCGAGATCTTCTGTTGTGACAGTGTCGTCCTCAGATGTGGCATTAAAGATGCCACAAACCACACATGGTGATGTGCATCTGTTAATGTTATCTTAGCCTCGCGGATCATACTCTTCAACCTCTGATCGAGATCCCAAGGGGTCTCACCGGGCAGCATCACGATCTCCTTGAACCCTATTATCCACTGCGTCTCCAATTTTGGCCAGCTAAACTCCTTGTTCAATGCATCCCAGATCTCCGCTATCCCCGCATTGGGGTGATTGCTAGGGTGTTTAATATACGAAGTCAGCGCACGATCCTGCAATGCACTTACCAGGGTATCCTTTTTGATGTTATCGTCTGTAAATTTGTGCGCTTCCCAAACTGCCCTTACTATGAACCAAAACTGTTCTGGATCTTCACTTCCTGCTCCTTTAAATATAGGCAACTTGATCACGCTTGCCATATTAGATTTCTGGTTTGGCGGAAGGTGTGCTAAGACCAACTATGAACTCACATAACTTTTGATCCAACCACTCTTCAATCCTTTTTTCGTAGGGTTCCTTTATTCCAACATCAAACACCCCTTAGGCGGATCCCGATCCCGACAACGGAACCATTTGTTGGCTTAAAGGGGCCTGACCTAGGTTCGGAAGAGTTATTTAACCAAACAAATCCTGCACTACCGGCCCTTTCAGCAACAGTCCGCAGAGCGTGGACTGAAGTCTCACCCGAGGTAGCAGGGGAGGGTGTTGGAACCAGGTTTCCGCACCCTTGGGATGTCTAGATGTGGTCAGGAAGGGTCACGAACTGTTCTGCGCCTCACACTCCTCTGCACGGCTATCAGGCCTTCGCGTAGATTCGCACCGATGCTCTCTCGTTATTATGGATTTATTAAAGTTCAGATCTACTTATTAAGATCTTTAAGCAAACATTTAACAGAAATAACAAGTGTGCGCAATCATACATAAGCATATATTCTGAATAGAAACATTTATATCATAACAGATGCGTAAACAGAAAAGATAACCAGATCCGCGATACTTCAGAATCAAGTTATCTTTATTATCGTCCTTTCTTCCTTACAGTGCACCTCTTACCCTGCGCACTCAACTGTAGGGGTCCACACACACAGCTCCGGACTCTAGTAGGCTTCTGCGCACACAACTGTAGAGTCTCTATCTATCTACCAATACCCTCGACTCAAACTTACAGATGCAGAGAGAATATTTCTTTCATAAAACCATAACATTTGATCTTCCAAAAAGCTACCTCTACCCTTAGAGCCTCGCTCTATTTATACATTCCCATGGCCCGTGGACCATGGGCAGGCCGACTTACTTCCTATTATTTTCTATTATTTTTGGGTAGACAACTCTTTGAATGGACCTATTACAATTCGTGCTCTGTGCACTTCGTGGAACTTTTTACAATATCATTACCCTAACTTATGGTCTTTATGCCCCAAAACCATTACGCAAGGCCTCCGCTACCCAACAATGCATGAGCATATGTTCCTTGAAACCTCAACAGTCTTTACTCGTTTTTTCTAGTAACGATAACTGTGTTGTCTAATGATTTTCTCAACTTACCTTTTCCATTAACCATGTGCATGGAGTATTGTTGTTGGTGAATGTGAAAAAGGGACAACAAGTTTCTCCGGAGCTCTGGAAGTAGAGAACATCATGAAGAATAAAGTTAGGAAGTATAGGCAATTTAAGCTTGATGATGGCAAGTCTAGATGATCTAAGACTTGACTTATCTACAAAGTATACTTCTCTATCTACATTGCCACTTAAATATTCAAAGAAGTATTTCTGGAAGGTCATGTGGTAGGTTGCACCTGTATCAATTAGCCATGCATCTTTCGAAGAAGAAAATGAAGTATTATTCAAACAAATCTTCATCTATTGTAATATTGCAATGTGCAGCAATATAACGAGCAAATCCAGGTGCTTTACCTTTCCCTAGATCTCGTGTTTTAACTTTCTCTTATTTTCATTCTTGTTGGATTTTTCCCAAGGGAGTTTGCATGTGGATGCATCATGTCCATATATTTTACATCAAATACAATGGGGGTTAGATTTTCTTCCTTGATGATATTTATCCCACCTTGCCTTTATTATTTTTTCTTCCACGTCCTCTTCTGCCACCTCTTCCTCTAGAAGAAACTTGTGTCTGATTCTTCTATTTCTGTGCAAGGCACACAACTTCTTCGGAAGACTAAGAATTTTTCTTGCTCTTCCCAAAAGCTTTCTCCCATTTTGCAGATTTCTCCACAAGAGTGTCAAAACTAATGTCCTTGAGTTGGCCACTAGCTTGTAAGAATTCAAGATAACGAGAATATGTAGGATAAAGGGCCTTAACAAAATATGTGAGAGGGATGTACATTTTAATTCTAGTGACTTCTACATCATGCATGATAGCTCTAATTTGTGATGCTAGGGCCACAGGATCATCATCCTTCAATTCTAGATTAAAGATCTTGATCATCAACTGAACTACCTCCAGCTCTTAGTGTGAGTCATATAAATCTTTCAACTTCTTTAATGCATTAAAATAATTTATAATTGGAATAATATGGAAACTAACCTCTTCACTTACAAGAAGCAATAATCAGGGCATAGGCTTTGTCATTCTTGTTCTCCCATATGACAAGATTTTTATCTGATGTGGGCTTGGCATGTGAACTGTCACCTTCTCCTTCACATGCACCTTTCCATTAGTCATTGAGGATAAGGGTGTGTATGATCTTTCTAGATCATTCATGGCATTTCTCCTTACCAGAGATCACTACACCAACGATGGAGATGAGAGAGTGCATCTTTAAAAATGGAAAAGAAAAAAAATGTTGCAGTAATGATCTTTGTTTCTTCAAATATATATAATATAAGCAAACTCCATCTAAACTTTCATTCAATACATGTTATATAAAATCCATTGAAAACCCCAAATGTTTTTTTTCCAAAATTTCAATGAGCACCCTAGATACTGTACACAAATTATTCCTTCAAAATATTTTCATCCAACGAAACATAGAGCTATTTGTCCCTCATAACATGAAGGTCCAAATCCCAACCAACACAATTTAGATCAAATATAAAAAAGAAAACAAATCTCCTACAGAAGGATTTAATTATCCAAGACTATGTCTCCATCAGAGTCAATATTTTGTTTTTTAAAGTTGAGACTCTTTCACTTGCCAGTGTAATTCCTATTTGCACCCACAACCCTCTCAAATACGACAATCAACGGGGCCCCAACAATGTTGTGTTTTTGGTTTCTATTCAAGCCCACCTTGATCAAGACAGAGTGGGAACAACTTTGATGTTTGTATTATCAAGATTGAGTAAGTTAAATATCCATGTTGTTTGCAGCTATCATATATGATCTGAGAACATGGTGAGAATGGAAATATTTAATGGGAGTGTAGGGACTAAGTGAAACAAGAATTATCTATATCAGAAAATGGCATTGCACCTAGCACCATGAAGATGATTATGAAATCAAATTTTGATAGAGGAGCACGAAATAATGAGTTTGAGATATAGATTTACGATCGAGTGAGTTGATATTGCACTTGAAATGAGGGTAGAGTGGGAGTTGGCATGACCATGGTTTCCTCTTGCTAGAAAATCATATGTGCAAACATTTCTGTACTTTGTAGATGAGTATGAAAATGGTTGAGAATCCTATTGACATAAGTAGATAGATTCCAAGAAGATCACAGAGAAACACCCAAAAATGAGTTAGGTGACACACTGAATTTGGAAACAACAGTGAATTTTGAGCACCCACTTCAATGTTAAGGATCCAAAAAGGATCGACAGACAGATAGGGGCATTATGGTCTAAAATGGAGCAAGGATTGGGGCCTCTAACAAGGTAGCATGTAACAAGACAAAAAATGAAATAATTACGACAATTGAGAGATGAAATGCTCAAGCTAGTAAATTTGATGGGTTGAGTGGATGGAAAAGAGAGGAGTTACATAGAGGGAAAAAAACGCTTAAATAGGGAACTACACTATGATACCATGTTAGGTCAAGAAAGTAACTACCAACGCATTGGATTGATAATCTGAATGTAAATATATATACATCAAAGTGACCTTTGGGATTTCAATTCCAAGGTCTCTTCAAATCACCCTATTTTACTTATTTAAATATTTGCATATTCTACCCAATCCCAGAGGATTAGGTGTCTGATAATTGTTAAATAAAATAACATAACATTGTAGAACACAAATTGACCAGACTGGTGGTAGTTATCACTAAAGGGAGAGAGATGGTAGCTAGATGCATTCACCAAAGTTATCAGAAGAGGCTAAAAGAATTTCTTTTTAACATAAAGAAAGAACCGTAGAGGTTCAAAAACCTAACCCTAGAAGATGAGGAAATAAAAGGTTTGCAAGCCCCAACGTGGTTAGTTGGTACAACAACTTCCTAGGGGGATAAATTTTGCATATAATGTCAATTTTTGGTGCATAGTAGCCCATAAAAAAAAAACTATTTGATTATAAATTTTGGTTGGGGTGAGGGTATGACAGGGGTTACCAACCCCTAGCCCTTCAAATCGCCAAAAAACATCGTTTAGGGCCTCAAAATAAACTTGGAAGTTTGGGACCCAAAAACCATAAAGAAACTGCCAAGAAGATGGAGAACTATCGAGTCAGTGGAAGAGGTGGGTGACCACCGATATCCACCTGGACCATTCTTTTGCATTCCCAACCTAGAATTAGGTCCAAAATTATTTATGGATAGAGTTACTTAATAAACTGAAAGGATAAAGTTACTAACTAAATATGAGTTTTTCTTCTTTGGACTGAACAAATATGAATCATGATAATATAGGGGTGGTCACAATAATAACACCCTCAATGAAAAAGTAACCATGATGAAAGGAAAAATGGATGTTGCATAGATATCATCGTGAGATGGATCAACCTTAGTATATCTTGAGCATTTCAACATCCATGGTTTGAAGTATTTGAGCTTGGATTCTTTGGCACCATGTGTCACATAATTAAGGAGAATGGGTAACAATCATGACAAACCCAATACATGTGATTATTGGAGATCACTACTTTTGGGAAGTTGATGTGAATTGGAAATGGGGTCATTGAGGAAAAAGATACAACGAACAAAAGTATTATAAGGTCATAGTAAATGGTAGTTAGGCTTTTCATTGATTTTTGAATTAGAAAATGTGTTTATTGATAAAGAGAAACATAATAAAATAATTCAACAAATGAAATCAAATGAAATCAATAAAAACTACAAGCAATCACATAAATGTCCTTTTAAAGATATAGTAAAAAGTTCCATTAAATCATGCCTATGCATGATTATTAAGCATCATTGATTCAATATCTAAAATTAGTGTATTTTAATTTGCATATGAAATAAAATTAGCATAGGCATGGAGATTGTGGTCAATATAACTAAATAGACTTGTATTAAATTTATCATGGAAAAAATGTTTTGTAAACTATTTTTTCTTCAAAATCTTTTTATTAAAAAATTTATATATAAATTTGTTCTCCATCAAGATGGATTACCATTTGTTCTCCATCTTTATTATATTTTTTACCTCTATAGAAAAAAGTGAATGGCATTTAAGCAAAAGGTCAAAAATGAATAACATTTAAGCAAAAGATAAAAAAAAATAAAATAAAAAATAAAAAAATATGAATATTTGGCTTCTTGAGTTAACTAATTAGGAAACCAATGAAGGGCCAAAATTGTTTTTCCCTTTTTAAATGGCATTTTCCTAAATGTTAAAGTGTAAATTTAATTTAGTCGTTCCAACCTGCAATTGTTATTATTATATAATATAATCTTTTCACACATTCACCGATACTTTTTTGGATTAAGATATGGATGACATTATATACAATATAAACATAAAAATAAAGTGGCAGAACTTTTCTTTTGATTGATGCATGTACTAGCCGCCATGCAAAGTTGTAGGCTACCACCTGGAATGATTACAAGAGTATTAAATATATATATTTTTAACAGATGTTTGTTTATTATTTAAGGAGTCTGTCTTCACGTACAATGTAAGATGCTATTTCTGTATATGTGATGTAGGATAAGATGGTTTGTCCATCGGTAAGATTAGCGAAAGCGTTGGTATTAATACAACTTTTAAAGACAAGTAGGAATCAAAATAAGATGTATCCATCTTGTTGGCTTGTGTGTCTTGGATCCCCTGGTGTTTTCTAACTATGTTGGACTACCTTGTGTCTTTGGTGTTTGCTAGCTAGGGTTGTATTGCCTATTCCTTTGAGGCTAGCGATGCTCAATCTTACTTAGTTGGTATTGGTAACAACTTAATGGACAAGCAACTAACTATGTTATAGGAAAATGATGATTAGTTTCATTTCTTACTTAGTTGGTATTTGTAACAATTTACTAGATAAGAAACTAACTACGTTATAGAAAAATGATGATTAGTTTCATTTATGTGTTTATTACGTTTATATGTAAGATATAAATTTATTTTAAAAAAATCACGATGTAGTTAATTATTTGTAAAACAAAAACTTACTACTTATTATAACCTATTCTCTTTTAATGGATGATAAAATTTTTGTTTTGCAATGTATTGATGATTGGTTTATAAATCAATTTTGAACTTTTATATTCTATTTCAAGTCCATGTTGAAAAGGTGACATAAAGAGCCTTAAGTAGGGTTTGATTTCTTCATTCCAAATGACAAATTATATCTTTTTCTACATTATTTGCTAAATTTGTCTACGTAACATATGTTCTTATTACATTTTGATTTGGCACCAAAATCTTTCATTCTTGCATATTTCATTTTCCTTGATCAATTAGTATTACCATCCATTTTCTTAGTGATCCCATCCAATTTTTTTTAGAAAAATGTCTTGACTATCCTTAACCTTTGATTTTCCTTCAGTGAACTAATACCCCTTTTATACTTGTAATTTGCTTACAGGGTATTTTTTAAGAATTTAATATTTTTCCTATATTCATAGTTATACAATGTAGGTGAATATTCGATTAAAAAAAACATATAATTTACTATTAAAATTAGTATTTTTTTACTCATCATCAAAATATATATATAATATATATATAATAATATATATATATATATATATATATATACACACACACACACCATTTTTTAAGTCAAATTAGCTAATATGTTTTTTAAAAAATATTAAAAAATTTCATCTCTCAGAATTTTCCCTATTTGTTATTACTTTATACCATAAAAAATTATAACTAAAATATTTTTAACATAATCACTCTCTATGAAAAAAATCATAACCAAAATATTTTTAAACTTAATCACTCCCTACAAAAAGATCATAACCAAAATATTTTTCAACTTGGATTATTTAACTGTGCTGTTGATAGAAGTAGTGAGGGAGTGGACAGATAGTGAGCCTAGATTAAGAACATTTTTATTATAAAATTATTTAGCATTGTGCACAATGGTGGAGGGCTGATGCACTGGGGCTGGGGCTAGTAAAGAGCTTAATTAAAATATTTTTATTAAATTGAATTCTCAAAGATAACAAAATTTTCAATTTTTAAGTTAAATTTTATTTTTATTTAAATTAATTAAAAAATAAAATTAAATAGTTTGTATATTATATTATATATATATGGAAATTTATGAAAAATTCATTTTGTAAGTTTGTTAACAAGCTTAACTCCAAGATGTTGAGAGGAATTGAACTTTTGACTTTGTCAATTTAACTAATTAAACTAACTTTAAAGACTAAATAAATTCACATATATATTAAAATAAAAAATCACATTAAAATAATTTAAATATTAGAAATAATTTTATTTTATAGAAAAATCAGAATACTTATAATTCATATTCATCGAATGTTAAAGAGATAATTTTCCAAAAATAAATAAATTAAAATTATCTTAATAAATGAATGATTAAGTTTAAATTTTAGATTTTAAATTAATCTTAAATACTAATAATATTAATAACGTAAAAATCATTGAAATCAATAAATTAAAAGTTTATTTATAATTTAATTAACATAATATATCTTTTTAGTTTAGGAAACTTTGGAAATGTAATAAATAATGAAAGGGCCCACGAAAAAGTACAAGGAAAAAACAATAACAACAATCTGGCATCATATTAAATATTTTATTTTGTAAAAAAATAAAATAATATATAGCTTTTAGGAAAAGCTTTGGAAATATTAAAAAACTAATGAAAAGTCTGAGTATAACCAAGAGTCCGTCCCTCCCTGCTTTGGGAGGGGATTAATACTAAGGCAAGAATAATCACCCCCAGCAACTAAGAACGGCTATGCACCACCACCCATAATAACAACATTGTGGCATGTTATTAAATTAATTAAAGGAACAAAAATATGGATTGGTCTGATTAATTGTATATAGATTTTAAATATTTATACCATTATAACAATATTGTATAGTTGTATTCTAAATAATAATAAAATTGTAAAATGAATTATATGAATATTATTTAATTTTTAATTAAATTTTTTAATATAATTAAACATGTTTTTAGTAAATATAAGTTATGTATATATTAATATTAAAGAGAATGATCACAAGTTAATAATTATTTATTTAATATCAAATGATGCCATTTTTTATATAACACTCATATTATAGTACACATGTCATGTCATTAGAGTATATATTGATATAATGAGAATTGTAAAGATTGTACACATGTTGTTTTTACATATTTTTTTCAAATTTATATTTTTTAAATTATGTTTTTGTAAATTAAAAAATATAACTCATAAAAATTGTTTATTCAATCCTTTATACCAATAAAAAAATAATTTTTTTTAATTTAATTACAAACTATTTGTGTTTATGGTACATAGTAATTAATATATAATGTTATTTTTCAAATTATTTATATTATTGTATATAGTAATTAATGATATGTGCATAATAAGTAATAATAAAGTACACAAAAATCAATTCTTATCACAAAAAAGGAGAGATATTTCAATCAATTATATGTAATAAAATAAAAACTAATTTTTATTTAAAAATAAAAATTTATTTTATAGTTTAATTTTGATTAGATTTTAATCTTTTAGCAAAAAACTGATAACAAATCAATAAAACTGAATTAGTTATCTTGCTAGGTACAAATATATAGCACTTTATGATTATTATTAAATTAGATTAAAATATGATATATATTAAATTAATTTAAAAAATAGATATAATATCGATATATTATTAAATTAAAAAAAATAACAATATAACTGATTAGCTTACTTGTGCATTTGAATTACTGGGTCATCTACACAGATGTAATGTCACATCAAAATGAAAAAAGAAAAGTATAATATTCTGAATGAGTTCTATGCATAATAATGCAAATAAATTCCAACACCAAATCTCTGAAAATACAAAATATTTAACGTACAAAACGTTTAACATTTAAGTCACCTGGAGCGTTTCGTGGTAGCTATGAAAGTAACAACAATTTTAAATTCTAATACGCATGAGAGAGCAGACGTGGCGTGGGAATGGCCTCCAAAGGCACTGCCTTTTGAAGTGTCAATCCAAAGTTTTCTGTCATGTCCACCTCTTCCGCACTCATCCCCTTTGGTGGGGCCCACTCGAACGAATGGAGCAGGGAAGCCAATACCACATGAATCATCCGAGTCGCCAACGGAAGCCCCACGCACATTCTCCTTCCTGCTCCGAACGGTATCAGCTCGAAGTTTTGCCCTCTGTAATCCACACTCCTCATCTCAGTATCATCAAGAAATCTCTCTGGCATGAATTTCAATGGGTTGTTCCAGATCTGAGGGTCCCTTCCCATCCCCCACACATTAACCAGTATACTACTGTGTTTGGGTATCACGAACCCGGCAATCTCACAACGACTGTCTGCCCTGTGCGGGACGAGCAGAGGAACAGCCGGGTGCAATCGGAACACTTCTTTTACCACTGCGCGGATATAAGGGAGCCGCTCCGCATCACTTTCTTCCACCAATCGGTTGAGCCCCACAACCTCTTCCAATTCGGCTTGGGCTCGCTTCAATTTCTCGGGATTGCGGATGAGTTCCGCCATCGCCCACTCTATTGTCGAAGAGGTCGTGTCACTTCCGGCCTGAAAAATATCCTGCAAATTCTAGAAATCAGATTGGGATTTTTACTTTTCATCAATAGGCCTTCCTGGTATTTTTATAAGAACCAGAAGAGATAACGTAAGACTTACTTGTAAATAGCCCCTGATATCAGTGACAGTAAATTCACCGCTTCTCATGTCCAGCAAAACGTCCAAGAGGTCCTTCTTACCATCGTCACTTCTGTCGCTGCTTTTGCCTCTGGTGGCCAGGCGATCCTCTATGAATTTATCAATAATATCATGCACCTTTTTCCTGCAGATTACCGCCTGATGAAATACACCCTGTAGATCCAAGAACTGAAGAAAGGGAAAATAATCCCCCAAATTTGGGGTCGTATGAAGCAACATCAATTTTGTAATAGCTTCTTTCAACTCTCCAGATTCTCCAGAATGGGGATCGAACATGTATGTGCCAAAAGCCATGTTGCTTAACAGATTAAACGCGGAGTGGAACACAGTGTGTCCGATATTTACACACTGTGATCCCTTCACGGACTCTTCAAAAATCTGATGAATCATTCCATTCACTTGATCTCTTCTGAGATATTGCAGAGCTTCCAACCTCTTGACAGAGAAGAGTTCAGTGTTAGATATGCGTCTGAGCATACGCCAGCGAGATCCATATTGACACAAAACAAATGAGGACTTGTGCTGGGAAAGAGACCTGGCTACTTGGTTCACAATCCGGCCTGCCAAGACGTGGTCATGGGTTTTGAGAACTTCCTTTGCCATGGCGGGAGAAGAGACCACCACTGCGATTTTCATTCCCAGAGAGAGAGACATTAGAGGCCCATATTTCTGGGCGAGGTGGAAGAAAGATTCGCTGGGATTCTTCCCCAACTGAAACAGATTTCCTACGATAGGCCATCCTGGAAGCCCTGGAGGAAGCCTGTAATAAGTCTTCCTCCCCAACATATCCAAAACAAAAAATATGATGGCGGAGGTGATCCCCACCACAGAATACCAGAGCAGGCATCCAATATCCATTGAAACTGATTAGATGCAGTCGAAACCGGCCACTGTAGGGAACAGAGAGAAATACTACATATATCTCTTCTTTCTCTTGGGTTCTGGATGGATGTAGCTGGCTCTATCTACAGACGATTTTAATCATATATTTTACTGAGCTATCTCATACTGCCACCAAAACGCCGGGATTGGGCCAAAATGCATCATATGGTAAGATGGTTCCTTCACTCCACTTTCCAATTAAACATCCACCAACACCACTCAACAAAGATACCTCATCACTACTCAACAAAGATACCTCATCACTATCAGAAAAAGCAAGATCAAAACTGTGGTTGTACTGAGAACAAGTCCAGGACCCACTCAACAAAAATGAATACTTTCACCCCCACCTTCCAATCAAACATCCACCAACTCCTCTCAACAAAGTTGGGTTACCTTTTTCCAACACTCTACTAAAACTCAGTTAACACTAACACTAACAAATCTATAAGAGATCACAAAATGAAAATTGACACGCCAACGTTAATATTATCCTTTCATTTTATTTATTTTATTTAATATTATTTATTAAGATCACAAAATGGAAATTGACAGGCCAATATTAATATTATTCTTTCATTTTATTTATTTTATTGAATATGATTTTATTTTCATATCGAAAGGCACGGAGCATCGTCCCATCAAAAAACACAATATGCCAGCGCCATAACAAGAATCGATACCATATGTTAGATTTACAGGTTAAAGATATTGAATCACATTGGTATTTAAGCATGTTTTCACATTTCTATTTAAAAAAAATTATTAGTAAGAAAAGGTTGAGAGATATCCAAACATTTTTAATGGTATATTCAAGATAAAACTAGGAGTATATGAATTCTTAACCAAGAGCACATGATTTTCTAAGGCGTGGGATTCTATATGGTGAGGAGCTTCTTTAACCGTATGAGGTGTCAAAAGTATTCCTTGAAATTGAATTAAGTGGATAGAAAAATAAACCATATTCCCAACCACTAGAACTATTAAAATATATTATCGAGGGTAGTTTTCATGGAGGGTGGTTATATATAGACTAGAACTATTAAAATATATTATCGAGGGTAGTTTTCAGGGAGGGTGGTTATATATAGAGATGTATAGGAAAGTGATTATCAGTTTGAGGATTTTTTCCTTAATATACATTGATATATTGTTAAGTTAACACATATAAAATGATTTATTAATAATTTTTAAAAAATAAATTTTAATCATTAAAAATATAATTTTAAATATTTTTTGAATAATTAAGATAAACAAGTTTTAAGAATTGAAAATAGTTTTCCATAAAAAAAACATTCATTACAATCATTCTCTAGCAAAATGAGGGGTAACATAGGCTCTAACTACAACACTCCCTACCACTTTCTTATACTAATGATGTATGTGGAAGGTGTTAATGATGTCTTAGATCCAACTTCCAAACTATGTCGTAACAATGAGGTCATACAATTTTCTCTTTTAAAAAGTTTATGGCTTCCAAACTATGTCGTAACAATGAGGTCATACAATTTTCTCTTTTAAAAAGTTTATGGAATTAGAAATTTAGGTTGACATCACATCCAACTCCGTAAGAGATTTTTGATGATATAAAATTTTCACCAATTCGAGTCCCAGCTCAAAAGTTACGCTCAAAAGAAAATTTAGCATGTTAACATTGGCCACGTCAACATTAGCGTGCCACGTGAAACTCATGTGATTTTTGGATTTGGTGCACAAGGCGATGCCACATGGACTAACAAATCCACAACAATGGCTCAAGACACTTTGGTGGGCCCTCCCCACACCTAACTACATTGTCAGGTCCATCAGCGGCAATGATGTTCGACGTGTTGGGTTGATCCACTAAGGCTCAATATCTAGAAAACCAGGCAGGGCTTACCATGCCGTGCTCCCCATCGGTTCATCAACAACGATAACATGCAACTTGATATGTGTGGTGGAGGAGGGCGGGGGGGGAGGGTGTTTGATCCCCGAGGCCCAAAAGCCTAATGTTGCTAATCCATTGGATCTCCCCGCTAAACCATAACATATTGCATTGAGGGGCTCTATAGCGATGATCCACTAATTGCTTATGTTTCCCCTTGATGCTTGGACACCCAATAATCGGCGAGGCCTACCAAGTTTTTGCCACATAGGTCGAGGGCCACCAAGTTAGTTTTATACAAATTTTTAAATGGTATGAGGGAAGAAAACCTTTATCATTTAGGCAAAGGTTAATTTCCCTATGTCATGAGGTTGATATTTATGTTGTTAAAGGTATGAAGGCCGATCCCATAGTCTTTCCATGCTTGCTAAAATCAAACAAGTGGGACAACTACATAGTAGCATAGTCCCTACCTCTTTTGGTATTTATCAGTATGTTGGCACGATTAAACCAGTGCAAACCATGCATTGGTAACCCATGGAACATATTTTACATATCATCTACAATGCAACAATAAATTCCCCACTAATTATCGTATAAAATTTTCGTCTCTCACTTCTCGTTATATGCACAGATTCACTTCCTTTAGAGTTTTCCTTAGCTCTAGATTTACAATGTAAAGATGGCTTGTGTCATCCATCATCCAACGTATTTAATTCCCGTCTCACGTCTTCATTACTCGCATATTTTTTCATAACATCTGCAACGCAATGATAAATTCCTCGTTACTTGTCATAGGAATTTACCATCTCCTACTTTGTTCTACACACACTTTGCTCATGTTATGGGACATGAATGCTTTTGTTAAATGACATAAATATATCCATCTCATTCATTGTGTTAAAGAGTATACATATCCGAAGATATGTTTGGCCCACCAAAGAAGGGGGCAGGGGGGAGGGGGGGCTAAGGGAGCCACATTTTGTCCTTATTTGAAATATAGGCTTTGAGAAAAAAACATTTCCAATTCATTTGTCACTATTGAAATTGCGAAGAAGCATATAAGAGCTCGTCGCCTATTGTTATTTCAAATATTTCCTCAAAGTTTCTAATTGTTGTTTCTATTTCTATCTTTCCATTACATTTTAGTCTATAAATGTTATACATGAAGGCTAAAGTTGTTAAACCCTCACCCAAAATCTCTTTTAACTTTGACGAGTTTCCCTTGATTGACAGAGAAGCTGACGCTCATGAAACCTGATGCAAATTCAATTTGTATGACCTTCAAGCCTGTGCATAACAACATTTTCAAGATTTGTAACATATCTCATTAGTGTGGGAGTCTTACTTGGCCCAATTTATCATACCCCAGACTCATCCATTTCTCGTGTTTGTCACTTGGTATTCCGAAAGATATCTTCTAAGAAAACATGAAATAGTGTCAAAGACTAGGTCTATGTTGTTATTTATAAACCCTGAATCTATTTTGCAAATGCTAAATCTTATAATTTCTACTTAGGTGAGACCTTTAAGTGAAGAACTCCTGAGGAAATTGAATCATGAATTAACCTTGGAGGAAAGATCTATAGTTCTTTCATCCTTTTAACGGCTAAATGCTTCATTACAATAAGACAATCTACCATATTATTTGTAGAAATTATGGTGTATATTTACAATTGTTCATGATGTTTTAATAAAAATCACAAGACACAAACCTACTCTACTACTCTGAGGACATCAATTCACAATTTAGAACTAAAATCTCAGACATGCAATAAGAAATAACACACATGCAACAAGTATTTTTATCTAGGGAAAGAAATCTACTAAAACCCCAATGCCTGCTTGCATTAATCAAATGAATAGAGGTGTATTACAATTGCTTTGCACAACCTACAAGTGCATAACCTATCTCTCTACTCATTGAGAAGCTCTGACCCAGACTTAGTCAATTTTGCCTCTGCTTGATCCCGTATTTCCTTGAACAATTTGTTGTCTAGGCAAATCCTCTCTGCGGACAAAGATGATCCCTCTAGCCCAATGAGTGGGTCTAGCAACCAAAGTGACAATCTACTAGAAACTTTCCTAAGTTGCAATTGAAAAGAGAGACGAAGAAAATGGCCTACCTCGTTATGATGCTATCTTGATTTCCTTTGTTGAAGACCTTGAATTAGTTGTGTCACAGGCTCGTTCATGCTTTTTTTAGTGTTTATGCACCTGTAGAAGAGATCAAGACACAACAAGGCATGAAAATACAAATAGAATATTCAAAAGAAACCTACTTAACTGATCAAGGAATGTTAAGCTAAATGATACATGAGCATACACATTTAGGTAAAATGAACCAATAGTTGTATATTAATAGAATTTAAAGGGAAGCATACAACCAAGCCTAGATGTTGATAGGCTCTCCTTGAATGAATATCCAAGTCCAAGCTAACATCTCCAAGCACTCCTTCTCCAAGCCAAATGAGTAGCATATAGGCATAATCTTAGCATAAGGGTGTAAATAAGCATAGACCAACCATTTGGGAATGGGGGAGGATGAATATATAGGTTTGGAAAAGGAGTCAGAACCTCTCCAAAGATAGGATTAGGCCCTCATGTCAAGGAGGTAGCTCATAGGGATAAGACCAAGAGGCCAAGTTGGGAGAATTCGGCCTCATCTATGCCAAGCAACCTCCATCTCGCCACTCTGGAAGCTTCTAGATCACGAAGCTTCTCATCCTCTTTGGGAAAATTACCTTTTTGGGATCATCATGGGTATACAAGTGAACAAAGCGATCCCATCGTGGGTCAAGTATAGTGCAACGTGCGATCATTGTTGTTTTTAGTCTCATAAGTGCAATGACTCTCAAATTAGAGTTTTATAGCTATTTCTCACATGGAAAGCCCAAGGCATTTTCCAATCAATGTCCTAGGAAGGATATGAGCTACATATATGAATAAGTGCATTGCATAATGGTCATGTTTTGGGCACTTCGGGGTATGTCACAAGGAAGTGCAGGAGGTGTGACAAAATATTGTGTAACAAATGTCCCTTGAAGCATGAAGGTGGAACGAGGAGTGATGGTTGAGATGTTGTACGAGCTTTTGCAAGGACGAGGACAAACACTGTCAGGAGACCTGCAAATCAAGGACGCACATACATATACATATATGATATCATGAAGTCACGATATGGATGCAACCATCCCGATGATAAGGACTATATGAAAGGATCCATGGTATGGGCGCAACCATCCAAATGAGAAGGATCATCTGTGAATCTAAGATCCAAGATATGGACACAACCATCTGATACAAAAGGATCATCATAAGTGTAAAGTCCCACGGTATGGTCACAACCATCCATATAGCAAAATGATGTGTACAATCATGAATAATTTAGAACTCCACGCAACCTGAGTCATATGAGACATGAGTTAGGGTCTTGCACTCCATCCCGACCCGATTAAAGTACAAATTCTAGCATGCAAATAAATATGTTGAAGTCTAACATGTTAGAAAAACACCTGATTATTGGGAAATGATGTGGACCGTTAACAGGTACGAGACCAATAATGATAATGGTTATCAAGGTACGACAGTACAATCCGTGAATGTGATAATGAAGTTGAAGTCGAACACTCATGGAATTATCCAATCGAAGGCTAATGATGGAGACTTTTTATCGAATGCAAAGAACTTTTCATTAAGGCATGCAATATCTAAGGTACTGAAAGGGAGTTTCTAAGTCATCTTCCTGGATAATGAGCTGAAGTCGACAGGAAGCGACCTGTCGAAGGAGGCAATGATGAGTCCCCCGTCATTGACACGAAATAAGGAATAAAGTGGAATGGAGTGACTAAGATCCAAGATTGTAATAATGTGTTAGACAATGTATAGGTAAGTAACTGCAGATATTACATTCTCTTGAACACTGGTGACACGACTTCAGAGTATGGAAAAATTTGACTCAACATAGGACTAAAGGTCATGATGAAAAAATGGAATAGTCAAATGAGAGGCAAAAATGGATCACCCAAACCTGGGAGGACAAGTGACTGAGTGAGGATATCCCAAACCCGACACGGAAGAAGAAAAGTATCATGTTCAAGAGCGACATGTTGCCTATACAAAAGATGTTTCATCTTCATTTTTCCCCGCTATTTATAGCGAGTACCCCACTTATTTTTATCACAAGCTTGAAGGGGATAGAATATGCTTTTCATGTAAGTTCATTCTTCGAATGAATCCATCCTAGTAAGTTTTATGAGTCCTAGGAAGGCGAAACTTGGTCTCATCAAGGTGATGAGTCTTTCGTCGTAAAATTTAATGAGTGTGGCATAAGAGTAACTCGGTGTCTTTTTCATATGTAGAGAGTTTGAAAAAGAGACAAAAAGGAAAACTCCATCATGTCCCTTTTCGTAATTTGTCCCTCGAACTCGAAAAGGTAGAAAACAATTTTCGAGAGAACCTCTTGACCATGTCGATCAAGGTGTACCTTTTTTGTAAATAGTCAATCCTAGCTTGAAAAAGGGGTAAACGTATACTGAGACGATGTCAATTCATTTAATTTTAACGAGTTCGAAAT
>APFE030040425.1:7258-23121 GCA_000404065.3 Pinus taeda | reverse complement strand
TTGAACGGTCCAACTTTCTTGAAATCAATGGATGCACTTGGACAATACAAGGATGCACAATATATGGGTGAGTTGTTTATTAAAGTTATTGAAGATGTAGGTGTTGATTCTTGTATGCAAATCATTACAAATAATGCACCTATTTGCAAGGTTGTTGGCATGATTGTGGAAGCTAAATATCCACAAGTGTTTTGGACACCTTGCATTGTCCATTCATTGAACTTAGCACTTAAATCTATTGCTTCCGATGTGCTTTGGATTGGAAGCATTATTGAGGATGCACGACATATCCGCAACTTTGTACAAAATCATACAAATGCCCTCACTATCTACAAGGAGTACACCAATCTATTATTGTTGAATATTATGGATACACGGTTTGCCTCTTCATTCATCATGTTGAAGAGGTTGAGGGAGGTCAAGACCGCTCTTGGGGCCATGGTTATTTCAGAGTTTTGGTCTTTTTGGAGAATGACAGACCAAGTAGCCTCTAAAAGAGTGAAGGACACAGTGTTAGATGATGCTTGGTGGGAGAGAGTAGATCTACTTATTCAAATCATGGACCCTATCATTTCTTTTCTTCGATTTGCAGATACAAACCAACCCATCCTTGGAGAGGTTTATGAGCTATGGGATTCCATGATTGAGTCTATTAGGAGCATTATTTTACAGAGTGAGTGCCTCGAGCATGAGACATCATCAAAGCCCTTCTTCACCACCATACAGGATATTCTTGTCAGCAGATGGGACAAGAATTGCACACCTTTACATTGTTTGGCTCACTCATTGAACCAAATTACTACAGCCATGAGTGGTTGAATGGTGGACCTTCTCACAGATTCCCTCCTCACATGGATGGTGAAATCTCACAAGGGAGGAAAGATGCATTCAGGCGGGTTTTTCAGGATAGAGCATCCCTTGATGAGGTGGAGGATGCCTTTGGAGAGTTTTCCACTGGCACTGGTCGATTTGCAGGATATGATCTGATTAGAGACAGGGGGCTAAGAAGCCCTATTCTTGGTGGGAAAATCATAGGGCAACAAGCCCTCCTCTACAACAGTTAGCCGTGAGGCTCCTCTCTCGGGTGGATTCATCCTCTTGTTGCGAGAGGAATTGGAGCACATATGGGAATTTGTATAGTGTCAAGAAAAGCAGGCTTGAGCAGTCCATGGAAGAGACAATGGTGTATGTGCACACCAACCTTCGTGTTATTTACAGGCAGAGGGATGAGTGGTTGAAGGGAAAGACAAAGATGTGGGATGTCTTTCCTAATGATATGGGTCTGGACAGCAGTGTTGAGTTGGCATTGGCCAACTTGGATCTCAATGATCCAGCGCTAGAGCCCGTCACATTTGATGATGGTGATACAGTAGAGGAGTTATCCTCCACACCAACAGATGCAGAGATGACTTTGGATATAGGGGAGGAGGATGCAGCAGAGGAGAGTAGTGGTGATCATGATGATGAGTACAGTGACGCTGATTTTGATGATGAGGATTGACAACTCATGAGCTACCTACTACCTTGAGGCTTGTATACTTGTAGTTGTTTTGTATTTGCTATTTCTATTTGCCATTGACATTGCACTACCTATGTAACACATTTTGATTTTGATGACTTAATGAGAAAACTACAGTATCTTTATCTTACTATCTTGTCTTTCTCCTATTGGATCATTGATGAATTGAATATGTATTATGATTATTTATGTCACAATTGTATTTGTATGCATAATGTTATTTGTATCATGAATGAGAATTTGTGTAAGAAATATCTAACTTTTAATATATATATTTTTTAATAAAATAGTATATAACGTATCCGAACGAGTCTTGTTCCCGGGGGTCAACGTGTATGTATTCAACACTCAAATCCCCATGTCCGTTGTGTCCCGTGTCCCCGTGTGAGGTGACTTAGTTGTTAACCTACTCAAAACACCACGAAAAGATTAAAAATATCTGATACATGGTAAAGTTAGGTCAATTTAGGTCAAAATAATAAGATATAATTAAATAATCATTAAAAATGACCATAAATGGGAGCATGTGATTTCAATTTTACCAATTCACATTTTACCTCTTGGTGAGTGAGCTTTGAGTACATTTTTCCCTCGATCTTTAGCAGCGGATTGCGGCATATCCAATGGATCATTTTCGGTATTGTCACTTCCAAGTAGAAGATCTTGCCTTCCTCTTTCCTTTCACAGTTTCAGTTTTTCATTTAATGCAAATTTTCCAGGTTTCAAGTCACTTAGGGCTTTAATCTTGCGCCCTAGCCCCAGTGCACTCTAGCAGTATCGAAAAGTGCGTTGGGCCAATAAAACTTTAACTGTGGAGGGCACTACAGCGCACTGTCTCCCTTTAGTAGGGTGCGCTAGATGCATTTGAAAATTTTGCTTTACTCTTTTCACCCAAATTATTCTCATATTTTTGCATGAGATTTATTCTAATGATTTTTCTTGTCATGTTTCAGGAATTCATCAGAACAAAATGGCTCTAATTTGGCAGGAAAGAGAACATGAAATCCAAGACATGGACGCTGCCAATGATCCAGCAACCATCCAGACATTGAGAAACTGTGGGCTTCTCAGTTTCTTTTGACTTCCTGGGATGAGACAACATATGGAATTATTGGAGTATCTTGTCCAGGCATGGGATGTGTAGGCACAATCCTTCAGGCTTGGAGCACATATGCTCAGCATATAGGTAGAAGGCATTTATTTCTTAACAAATTTATTCAGGAGAGTTGCTCCTATCTTGTTATCTAGTTCGAGAAGGGGGGGAGAAACTGTCAAGGAGTATATTGTTGCACATTGTAGACCTCAATCCCAACCAACCACAGATGGGAAAATCGAGACAAAGGATGTGGCTCGTTTGCTTCTGAGGACAATCCAGCAGTGCTACCTTGCATTTGGCTAACAAGTCTCAAATGCAATATGCATTGAAGCGCATAGAGCCAACAATGTTCAACTGGAGTGAGGAGGTATTAGCTAACATGAAAGAACAACTCACCAAGGCAAAGGATGGAAGATTGAAAAACTTTGGATATGGTTCCATTTTGATCTCATTCGCTCTGGAGAGGATTCCATTACTCCACCCACAGCATATCTAACTCGATTTGTCAAATCCTAGAGCTCCATGGATGAGGCGAAGGGTAGACCTCATGTCTAGACATGCTAGTGCATCCTCCATGAGTTTCACACCTGTCTTCTTTCGATGTTTGTGTATGTCACTCTTTATGGTTGAAGACTACCCATATGAAGGGATGGACTACGCATAGATCCAGAGCTCGTGCTACCTGAAGGTGAGCAATGGAGTGCCATAGGTAAAACAAAATCATTTTGATTTATTTATTTATTTTTTAGTTTTACAAAAAAAATTATATTTTTCATGTATCCAAGGCTAACTATTGATTTTTACAAGACCAATTCGACCAATGGATTCATCCTATCTTTAGCATGTTGGAGACCCACAGTAAGCACAGGTTGGAGTATAGGTGTTGCAAGGCCACGGGAGGTATTTGTTACTACTCAAACTAGCAAGGGGGTCCTAGAGGGGCACTTACTAGGTAAAGGGCAACAATAAAGATAAAGCCCATTGTCACCACAGCTAAAGCTTCCTACTCTTTACGACTTTCACAGCTGTTGATTTTGGGTAGCATCACATGTGCTCTAGCTCCGAAATTTTGTGGAGGGGCTAGAACACATGAGATCTCTAGAAACTAGAAATCGTTTGGAGAAATTCCACCTAGATGAGGAGTTATTAAAATAATTAATATTTTTAATGGGTTCCTATGTCTAAACTTAGGAAAATAAAATATTAATGGGTATTAATAAGAATATGGGTGAGAAACTTCTAAGTGACGAGAATCGAGTCTGTTTTAATCTTAGCCATTGATTAGGGACTTAATTTCGGTCGTTGATTCATCAACAGGAAAAGTATAAAAGGAAGCTTGAGGGTCAGTTGGAGATACACTTGAGAGATCAAAGAGTTTGATTTTTCTGGGGCGAGGATTCCTGAGAAAATTGAGCTAGTGATCTGAGTTGCAGTGAGAGGGGCAATTCGACAGAGGGACTTCAGTCCAAGGCCGAGAATACATAGCAGAGAGGCAAAGTAGCACCAAGAGAGACAGCGCAACTCCAGATGAGGTGACGCAGAAGCCAGGGGGGCTGACGCAGTCATTTAGAGGCAGCACTGGGGTTTTTGTGAGGCAGAGAGAGTAGTAGTTCAGTATATCGATTTCTAGGAAAGGAAGGCTCACTAGGAGGGTGACGCAACTCCTAGAGGAGGTGACGCAATTCCAGCGCAGAGCTTGGAGTAGCCATCACTACCCAACACTAGGAACAGCATTGTCATCTATGGGGTTTGATCATCTAGTTGTTGGATTTGCCAAAATATCTGTCTCCAGATTGAGGTACTTCTGCTAGGTTTATTCTCTGTTGAGTGGGCCGGATTTGGCACCGTAGTTATATTCAAAAATCTTCTTAATAATACAAACCCTCTATATGTTGCATCGGTTTTCCCGAATTGGGTTTTTTCCGAGGACACTTGTCCAAAAATAACAATGTCCCTTGTGTATTTGTCTTGTTCTCATTTTTAGTTCATGATCTGTATGTATGTGTAGTCTACGATAGTGTTTTCATCGTTGTTTAAATTATTAAATAACTTGTTGAATGTAAAGAACAAGTAGGAGATGATAAACCAGTGATTGCAGTAAGATTTCTAACGTGTAGATTCTAAAATTTTCACAACCGATGAGAGGAGACCCGATATATAGGGAATCACTTATGAAGGATAGATCAACTAAGATGGATGTGAAGTGATCTCGATGACCCTTTCCTAAGGGAAACTCAAGAGTGGGACATGCTTGCTTCTTAAGCAAGGTGCAAGGTTGTTTAGGATAGGGGAATAAGGATTTGAGGGCTTGGCTTAGGGAATGTGACTTGTAAAGGAGCTTCCTAAACCCTTAAATCCTTGTGGAACTTGGTTTCCCAAGTGGTTTTTGAAGAGTTGACTTTAATAAGATATGGGACCACACGAGACCAAGTGGACCTAGGTGAGGTCAGAGGAGGGAATTCAACAACTAATGATAATTTTGACCTAAACAAGGAAAGAAGGGGATCAAAGAAAGGATCTTTACTTAAAGTTGCTAAAATGATCCCTACGAGGTACTAGCCTACGGAAACCTAGAACAAAATTCGGTCTCAAGACTAGGGCTTGGAATATCTCACAATCCCACTGTTGGAATCTCCTCAAATTTGGAGGGGATCTAGGAGACACACCAGTGCAAAAGAAGCCAAGAGATCGAAGATTTTCTCTGGGTGATTTGTCGAGAAAGTGATGCCCTAGGAGACCTAGAATGAAGAAGAAGAGATGAAAAAAAATGGTTCTTAAAATGATCATCGTATGGTAGACTAGTGCCTAATCCTTTGGGGAGATTGGAGTCAAGAAGAACAATGAGAATGGACTTCGTTTCTAGGTCAAAGAGGCTTCAAGGACAACTTTTCTTAGCCTTAGGTCAAAGGAGAGTGTCCTTAAAAGCTTTTATACTTCGTTTTGCAAGATGAGATGGCTTATTGAGATAAATTCAACCATAGAATTATCCCTAGGAAAATTCGTTCAACATACATGGCCCATACATAGAGAGATGCTATATAGAAACATAATTCCACAATTTTGCAGTAAATGCATGCAGCAATTCGCCCTAGTATAGCAAAAATCCCATCATCAATGCATGTGACAAAGTAAAGAAGAAATAGCATTAAATTTGTACTTACATGTAAGAGAATATATCCAACCATCATTAAACTTGCCAATCAAGAAGCTCCAAGATAAGAAAAGATAATCTAAACATCAAAATTCATCCATGCTCCAAATTTTCATCCCCCAAGAAGGAATAGCAAAAATCTCACAAGAGATAATGATCCAATCCAAGTGATGATGCTAAAATGAATCTTAGTCACTTCTATTTATACACTTCTAATGAGTTCGATTTAGCTACTTGGGCCTATATTAGCCCCTAGAATAAAATAATGTGCAAAACACTAAATTTTGGTAACAAGCCCACCTAACAAGCTCATAAACAAAAGAATAAGACTCTCAAAAAGTCGAATGATCAATAATACATATCGTTGGGCCTTCTAAGAAGCCTGATGAAGTCCATAAGTGCCATAATGATGAATAGGACTCCCAAAAGTAGTGGACAAGGGATTGACCCCTAGTTCTCCAAATAATAAACCTGTGGTGCTCCCAACGGGTGTGGGGGCACACAAGTAACCTCATAGGTCTCGAAATAGATCGAAGATCCCTATAGACAATCTGTAAGGGCTCAGATAATGGTGCAAGTGATGCCATATCAGCATACGAGTCTTGGGTCATCTGCCAAGTGCATGGTACAATTGTGGGGCTAACTGGGCATGGTGAACCAGATGCATCTTCCTCGTCCAATAGGTGAATCTCGAGCAATCTCTGAACATCTTTCGGGATCCATGGAGTGTTTTCTACTGTTGTGAAGGCCCATGGCTCTCTACACACACCTTACATGTGCCAATGTAGCCCTTTGGAGGGTTAGGACCCCCGTATAGAGAGACCAAACCCAAAATGGAGACCATCTAGAATCCTGCATAAAATCCAATGCATCCCCTAGCCTTCCAGTACAACAAGTCATTTAAGGATATCGAGTTAAAGAGCTTACAAACCATGGACAACAGGTGGGCACTTCATAATGGCATGCCCTTCCATAGTGGGCTTTGGCATGTGCTAATGCCTTCGAGCTCCAAATGGGGTTAACCAAGTACCCTATTAGGTGGTTTCTACCTTTAAAGGGGATATTATGTCCAAGGTACATCCTCCAAAGAGTGGTGGCATGTGACAAAGAGATGAATGGAGTAGGGAATGAAAGGGGCAGCCCTGGGCCACATGTTAGGGTACAAGGGTAGCTAGTAAAAGGGAAGCCTACACTTGGGTATATAATGTATAGGAGGGAGCAATCATGGTGCATGAGGTGCCTCGACCTTGATTTTTCCATCCTTCTTTATATGCCTTTTGCCTTCTATGATTTTTCTTTGATTAACTGCTCGAGGCTCAAGGGATAAGAGCATGATGTGTAAGGTATAGCAGTGGATATCCCCTTTAAGGTAGGGCGATTCATTGCACACCGGGGGCATGGTTTTCAAAACCGGCCTTGCTAACCGGGTACCGGTCTAACCGGCCAGTTAGCAGGCCCACCGATCGAAACCGACCAAAAAAACCCGGTCAGAGGGGGCACTTCGCCATTTTTTGCAGAAAACCGGTCCTAACCGGCCGGTTTAGGACGAAACCGGCCGGTTTGAGGTTTAGGACGAAACCGGCCAGTTTGTATCAAACCGGCTGGTTAGGAGGCACACCCACCATGAGCCCAAAAAGCGACTTTTTTACTGTGTTTTAGGCGTTTTGGAGGGAAACTAAGGGTGCTTTCCCTCCAAAAACACCCTCTCCAAGCCTTTAAGAGGCCCCTCTCCCTCTCATTTGTCTCACACATCTCATTTGGAGTGTTTGTGAGTTTGCTTGCGAGCTTGGAGAGTGTTGAGTTTTTGTTGGAGTAGTGGAACAGCAGAGTTTAAGCTAAGTAGTAGTCATCATGCCTCCAAAAGCCAGAGATACTGCATGGGCTCATTGTGATATGATTGGTGGCAAAATGATCTGCAAATATTGCCAAAAATCCATTCAAGGAGGGGGTATTAATAGGTTCAAGCAACACTTGGCTAGGATAAGAGGCCATGTAAAGCCATGTGGAGCACCAAATGAAATAATAGGGCATATTAGGGTAGAATACCTTCAGAAGTTTGAGACTCAAGTCACTGAACCAATAGAGAAGTTTGTGACTGCAAAGTTTGGGAGTCAAGACTCAACCAACTGAGTTTGATCATGATGACTCATGAGAAGTTTCAAGTGATAATGTTGATCACTATTATAGTATTATCATATATGTAGACTTGAGTCTTGTAGTAGGCTACTGGCCCCATAGTTTTGTAAGCTTTTGTTTGCACTCTAGAGGCCATTTAGAGCCTCACTGCTTATTATTTTGTCGATGATATGTATTGCACTCGGTGCCATTTTGATATATTCACCTTTACATGGTATATAAATGAGCAATCTTTGCATATTTTGTCTCTATTGGCTTGGAATCATGGTTTTAAATCTTAAAAATAGTCTTTTTCATTAAAAATTAATTATTTAATGTATTTTACTAAAACCGGTTCGTTTAAACCAAACTAGTCCCGATTAAACCGGTTCCGGTCAGTAAACCGGTTCATTAGGTGGACCATCCGGTCATCTGTTCCGGTTTTAAAAACACTGACCAGGGGTTGGGACAATCATGGGTTCCTGAATGATAAAAGAGGCTAATCTAGGGCCTATAGGAACCAAGGTGATGGCCATGATAATAGGGTAGAGCTCATGTATTGGTTTTTGCCCATGTGCTAAATGTGTTTGTCCCGGCCATCTTTTGCATTTTGTGGTATATTTTCCTGTTGAATATGGCCAATTATGTTTTTACTTTTCTTTTCAGCTGCATCAACCTCTAGGGCATCATTCAAGGCCTGACCCAAGGTGTGGGCAAGGGGAAGGGGAAAGCTAACCTTATGTGAACCCAGGTGAGAAAAATAAAGAATGGGGCTCTAATGAATGGAAGGGGAATAATGGAGGTGGATGAGGGAGTGGGACCATGCAACCAAGATCAGGGTTTCATATGTAGTACCATCCTAAAACCCAAAGTTCAGTAAAAGAGATCCCATGGGACTAATCTAAGAGTAACATCCAAAAGAGGTCTAGGGAACAGAAGCACTAACCTAGCCCACCCTTTCCGCCAAATCCCCCCACCAATCCATGCCCCAAAAGTGTCCATAATAAGCAAACTACAATATTCAATTACCAAATGTCAAGGCATACCTTTCAGTTCGAGAGGCCCACTTTTAAACATACAATCATGACAGATGGATGAGGGACCACATGGTTGCCTCACGTGGCGGAGAAATGGCACAACGAGCTAGTTGGTGGCTAAAAGGGGCTCACCAGGGACCAAGTTCAGCAAAAGTTTCCCCAACTCATGGAGGCACTCAATGTAATGGGGACCACTGCTTCCTAAGGGAGGAGGACTGATCCAGGTAGATATTGATAGCCACCTGCCTATTCCACTTGGACCCCCAACACTCTTTCTTTCAATTTCCTTAATTGTAGCATAGTTTACGATTTTGGCGGTTTTCCGGGTCCTGAACTTTCGGAGTTGTTTTGAGGCCCTAAATGACATTTTCTTTGGAAAATGGGCAAACCCTTGCAAACTTCTTCGAAAGTTACTGTCCTCGGATAGATCTTTCTAACAAGGTATCGTACGTGTCAAACAAAGATTGTATGTAAAAGTTACCACCCCAGGAAGTTGATGTAACAATTATCCCCAACGAAACCCACAAATTTTTGGCGCTTCACGTCCTAGGGTTAGGTTTTTGGATGTTTAGGTTTTTCCCTTGTTTCTCAATAATAAAAAGGCCTTCAAGCTTCATTGTAACACAGTTCAAAAGGCATGTAGCCGTCACATCTCTTCTTAGAGATAAGCTACCATCACCCGAGCTAATTTGTTTCCATTCTGCAGGTAAACAGTTTTCAGTATTTGTATTAATTAAATTGAAGTTCAGTGCGTTGTAGCTCTGTGCTTCTGTTTAAATCCATATTTCATTTCATTCTTGCATAAATTTGGATCATAAGTGAAGAAAAGTAAATTTACAAAACTTGCCATCCTTTCCCAAGTAATAAGGTTTTACAAAAGCCATCATGTTAATCATACTAGTAAGAAGTGCCAAGAATGATGTCACAATTATTCAAAGGTGACATCAATATTAGTAGTGTTAATAATAGGTTCCATGGCAACAATAACAAAAGATCCGAGTAACAGGACCAAGTTGACTTGATTTTGTAACCCATTCAAAATGATAAGGAGAGGGATAAGGTGTGGTAGGAAGTTATTGTGTGTCAATGAAATGCTAAGAAACCAAGTTCTTCTCAATACCATTATCCAATACCAACTAAGCAATGTTGAAAAACTCAGCTTGGATAATGACTCTACAAGATAAAGTGTAAGACTTCATATTCAAAGTTGGCGAAAACTTGGTAAAACTCGATAAGTTTTTCTTTTCTCTTTTGGCATTTATAATTGATGCTAATGAGTTTTTTTCTTCCACCTACAAGTTACCATAGCATGAGTTGGACATGCGAATCCTAGGAGGTCCCACTCACAGCGAGCAAGTTTGACCTACTTGCAAAGAGTCGAGCTTGGGAAGGAGTTAACTCAAGCCACTAGCAAGGTCAAGCAAAGCCTTACTAAGGAGTATCAAATAACTTACAATTTTTTCAACTAAGGTGTATATACACCCAAGTAACTAGAATTGCTCTTAGTTAATTGGGTTTAGCTCAGGCAGTTGGGAAAAATGTTGTTATCCTCCCCACCTAGATTCAATTTTTGCATGTGAAATGTTGAGCTCATAATGAGTATCTCTTGTAATGGCTTTCAACCTTATTGTTTGAGTAGTCCATCAAGGACCAAAACATGTTTATATCTCATATGGAATATAAAGATATTTCTCAAGGAAAAAAGAACTAGAAGTGCTCTTAAAAGTGTTAATTTTAGGCAACAATGGTATGTTCTATGCTTTAGAGCAATTTTACTAAGATTTCTTTACCAGCCCAATATCAATATTCAGATTAGCAATCACATCAACATGATAGTAAAATGCAGATAGAACATAAACATAAACAATAGAAGACAATTCAAGACAAGAGGACACAAGATGTGGCACCAACTAGGGACAAATCCCAATGTGGGGAAACTCTTGATCAAATATTATTTTAGTCTTCAATAGTTCAGCAGAGAGAGATAGTACAATTTACAAATCTGATAATTTATAACAGCAACAAAAGAGCCCTAACCAGAAAAGTCAATGTTGGTAACAGGGCAGATTTGACCCTCGGCAAATCGGTCAACTTCAGCCTCCAAACAACAAGATAAAACAACCCTCAAAACAGTCAAATTCATCCTAGTCAAAGTCTGGTCAAACAACCCACCTACAGTCAGCCCTAGTTGCAATCAACGTTGGTCAACAGTCAACGTTTCGCCTCAATTTTTGTGCCCAGAAATGCGGCCTTCCCAAACAGAGATAGCCCTCACAAAAAACGCAGTCAAAGGAGGTCAACACATCCTGGTCAACGCTTGGTCAAACTGTCCAGAAATTCGGTCTCTTGAAATTTTGGCCTCCTGAAATTTCGGCCTCCTGAAATTTCGCTCTCCTAGAATTTCGGCGTCCTGAAATTTCGCTCTACTGAAATTTCGGACGTGTGGAGAGAGAGAGGCCCAGAAATCCGTACCCAATTAATGAGGGGAGAGAGAGAGAGAGAGAGAGAGAGAGAGAGAGAGAAGTGTGAAGATCAGTGTGTCCAAATGAGGCTAAGTCACCTTCTCTTTATATGCAACATTGAGGATGAATAGACGTGACTATTGGGTTGCTGAGCCTACATAAGTTTGTTGGCTGACCTTCATAATTTGACCATAATCAAAATAAATTCATAACTTGTACATATCAGAATCGGATGATCTTTAGATCAATCCTACACCTCTCGGAGAGAGGAATCCAAGAAAAATATTAGTTGCCATAAATAAGATGACCCATGTGGAGTTTGGCCCTAGTTGCCAATTTTAACAAAAATCCCCATTGTCACTCCTAAACTATCCTCGAATCTCAAAATCTCAAAATTGGCTAAGGATCATCTTGGAAATCACTGAAATTTTCTAAACGATTCCAACCTCACCGAAATGTTTTCTATTACTAGAAACATTTCCATGACCTTTGATTCATCCTAACAAAGTTTAGGACAAACAAAAATGTTTCCCAGATTTTGATGGTAATACATGTATACCATTAATATATAGCCCAAGGGTTTAGCCCCACCATTTCTTGTCAATGTTACTAGGCATTTGGCTAGTTCCATGCCTGGTTCAAATCCCCTATGTGAGGTACATTAGTCTATGTCAACAGGTTTACTACGGATGCCATCCATGAATGTGGGGAGTTATCCTTTAAACTTCCTTGCAAGGTTTTACCTTTAAAAGAATACCATTAATATTGGACACAAATTTTGACCTTCAACATGTTATTTTCCAAAAAGGCAAAAAACATAAGGCATTAATGGCACCATGAAAACCACCAAAAATATACATCAAGTGTAGAAAATCCACGAAATTTTGCAACTGCTAATATGAACAATCTGAAAACGACTTTCTTTTCATATAGACGCATAATTTCTCTACTAAATTTTGCAGCGAAATAGAAACAAAAATAAACACACCATCACAATAATCAAGGCACAAAATTTTCTAGGAAACCCAACAGGGAAAACCCTCTACTTGTTTGGGAATTTTATTGAAGAAATTTGAGCAATAGATCTCTTACAAATACAACTTGTTTGAATAGATAATACAATTTGATTCCCTCTGCGTGTACTAAGTTGAAACACTCCTTGCAAGACCTCTGATTTGTTCCTTGATTTGGTTGCTCCTAAATTCTTGCGCAATTCCCAAGGAAATTCCTCTCTCCAATAATGCGCACAAGCTACTCTTGGCTCTACACATAAACCTGTGCAGCCTTCTCACAAACCCGTGAGCTCTATTGTATTGTCTCACCAATTCGTGCTCACAAGACAACGATCAAATATGTGCCTTCGTTCCTCTTTTTAAAGGCAATTCTAATGGCTAAAGTTAGCAAGTTGTTATTTCTGGAAAGTCGAACTGGTGATTGAGTGAAGCTAACTAACTCATGTAACTCGATCTGCCCAAATTTAGACTTGGAACACACGCATGTTGGCTTCCATGGATAACTCGCACTAGAAGACACTAAACCGAGCCTTTCACTTAAGCCTATTAGTTAACTGCCTCAGAACTCGTCCTCATTTGTAGGGACTCATCCTAAATCTTAGGAATTTGTCCTAACTTACAGGAATTAGCTCCTAATTTATAGGAAACTCGAGCATGCTAATGAGAAACTCGTTGTGGCTCCTTGAATTAAGGCATAAATCAAGGAACCCTTTCTCACTACTATTTTCAACATCAAGTACAATCACATGTTAACCATTCTTCCATGCAATGAAGAAAATTTCCAAGTATATGAAAATCAGCTATTGATATTTCTGTGATTCACAACAAATATGTCAAATATAAAGTCTATTGTGCATAAAACCCATGCGTTGATCTTTCTCGACTGACAAAGTAAAGAACTGCAAAGTACCTTGAAACTGGTGGGGTACCAAGTCCCCTACATATATGCATGTGTCATGTATGTATGATTTTGAAATTACATACCTGAAATTTCAAATTCAAATATTTGATATATTAATATCAAAGTATAATCGACTAAATTTTATTTTTTTGGTCCATTATTTTATTTTTGAACATTCGAAACATTCTTGCATTTCTCGATTTGTCGATTCCTAAAATTGGCCGTGGATGCTGCTCCCACTCCCTAATCCCATCTGCTTCCACTGCCACACCAACGATTCTGGAGACTTTGGAATACACCATACTTACACGACGCATCGAGTAAATGCACATAGAACCTTTGCCCAAATTCCACCACATTGGTGAGTTTGGTGAGTTTGTCGAGACCCACCGAGTTTCATGGTTTCAGTAGGTGGCAAAAAAAGCCAAAAATGATGAAAGAACCCATTCTTTGATTCCAGTTTTCTTCCTTGAGGGCAGAAAACTTCAGACAAATCCAACCATCTACGTGCTTATTGGAGCTGAATTCAGATTATATCATAAACTTGATGCCTTTCAGTTTTACTTCAATCTCTACTAGCACATCCCCACTAGCAGCAGATGGATATCACCATCTGTACAAAGTTACAAACATATCTTATTCAGCAACTGTCTACTAGACATCTCTCATCCACTAACTGCTTAGACATCTCTGATTCCACAATTAACAGTCAAATAGCTAACACAACTACGTATCCCACCATTTTAATTTTATACCTTCATGTTATTCTTAATAGTTAATTCCATAATTAGTAATCAAATAGCTAAAACAACTATTGGATGCATCCCCACCATTCAATCTTGTACCCTTTATCATATTTCTAAAATGTATGGACGTTATAGGAATAATATATGTCCTAGATGGAAATCCTAAAATTTAAGTCAGATAAATCTTATGTATTTTTTTGTCAATATGGACAAGGATAACGTGATTGTCTCTGGAAGAAAAATTTAGAAGTGAGATAAATCTTCTGAATTTTTTTGTCGAAAAGGACAAGGCGACTGTCTCTGGAAGAAAATTTAGAAGTGAGATGGATTTTCTGTTATATTTTTGTCGATAAGGACAAGAATAAGGTGACTGCCTCTAGAAGAAAACCCACGGAAAACGTGTTTATGTGTTTCAGTGATCAAGCCGAGAATTTTCCTATTCTGCTCTCTGGAATGTTTGTTCCCAAATCCAAATCGTGTGACTCTGGTATACACCACTATATAACTATATATTCAGAAAAATAAATAAATAAGCCAAAGAAGCCTACCTCTTTCCTCTCTCTCTTGAGCTGCCTCTTTGATTTTTTCTCCACAGAGACCTTTGCCACAATACCATTGTTGTCACCTGCGTCCTTCGCATTGACAGACCTTACAGGAGCGGAGCGAATGTATTCCTTTTTCACAGGAGCCCTGGCTTTAGCGATTAGTTCTTCTGCACTCGGATAATTCAGAAGGCCACCACCATCTCCAGATATCTCCGCTCCTGTATCCACGGGTATGGTGGGATTTTCGTCTAGGCCAGGAGAACCCACCTTGTGTTCTCTGATTGTCTGTGTGCCTGTCTGACTTTCATCCGGTACAGAGACGTCGTGGGCGGTTTCTTCTGCAGGAAGTGGGGTATCCAGTTGTGATACGCTTGCTTCCATGGCAAAAATAGGTTGAAGTTCAGTTCCTAATAGCTGAGATAGCTTGAAGTTCAGTTCCAGGTACCTGAGGTTGAAGTAGGTATATTAATTGTAGCTTGGGACTTGGTACCACTTGCAAGAAATGTCAAATGTTTTAAGAACAAACTGGCTGCTCTTTTATTTCTTTACCCTCAAACAATTTGGTCTTTTAGGTTTGGTCATGCTAATTGGGATTTTTAACCTGGTTTGCGTGCTGGAGGTATGGTACGCTCATTTCACAGACCATGGTTTGTTGCTTCTGATTTCAAATTTTATTAAGGTGTGAGTTTTAAAGAGGATTCTGCAAGTGTACGTGCACTTTGTGTCGTGATTTGGAACTCGATTTAACCTAAGGCTTTTTCATTCATTCGTTTTTTCTCCTTTTTTTTCAAAAGAGAATGGATAGACTCCTCGTCTGTCACGAGATTTGGGATCAGGCACTCTAATTACCATTATATTCGTGAGCTTAGCACAACCACCTACGAGTGTTACCATTATAGTTTTGAGCACCACCATTTATAATGTTGTTTGATATTTAAATCAAGTTTTAAATTTAGTGGGGCTCTTATATTAATTGGCAAATGCCTACAGGTGTTACCATTATATTTGTGAGCTTAACACAACCACTTATAAGTGTGGCTAAATAAATAAACCAAGTTTTCAATTTAGTGGGGTCTTATATTGAATGAAAAATGTCTTCTAATGTGGAAGGCCCATAGTTTGGCCCACCCAATATGCTCCAAGCCTCTTCCTACTAGTTATTGTGTGCATATGTTTATCACACTCTTTTCAAAAAAGAGTGCGAAGGTAATTATTTAAGTTTAAATTCTAATGGATATAAAACATTGGATTATGAATTGGTTTGTGGATAGCATATTA